>JAECUM010013135.1:0-53844 GCA_016617855.1 Megalonaias nervosa | reverse complement strand
GTGTGTGTGAGAGAGAGAGAGAGAGAGAGAGAGAGAGAGAGAGAGAGAGAGAGAAATAAAGACAAATGTAGCGACTATGATCCCTTGACTACTGTTCAAACTTCAGATACAACAAGCATATCCCATTCTGCATCCACAATTCGTCTGGCTATGATATTCATCTATTTATCATGACGTTCGTAAAAGGAATGACCATAATGAAGAACTAAAATTGTTGCCTATTAACGATGAGAAATATGTTTAATTCAATAAAGATTTCATAGTTGATTGCTCAATGAAAGATAGCAGAGAAATAACTGTAAAAAAAAGCAGTCAGGTGTGTAGATAGTTATCGGTTCATCGGACAGTCATATGAACAGTTGACAAAAATGTAAATGGCGCAAAATTTACTGAAAACGTATGAACATTTTGGTGATATGGTTTTGAGAAGCGTCAAGGCTTGCACCGAGGGTAAAGAGACATCCAAAACGTTAAGCGAAATGTTGGTTGTTTACGTTTGCCGTGAAAAATAAAAGCCAAACAATATTTAAGTAAATGTGTAAGACGAACGCAAATAATTGTATATAAGTCCCATTTCTCGATTTGAACAAGTCTAGGATTTAATTGTGTTGGAATCTCCACCAATGGCGGCGAACTTGATACCTTCTAACTCATTTACTTAACAATAAAAGCTGCTATATTGAATAAAAATGTGTCAGATGACAGTCCATTTGTTATCAGTTAGTTGACTGCGAACAGGCGAAAGGTTAAAGGAATTATTAACTTTACAACTTGTTTAATATCCATTGCTGATGGTCGACCAATTGTCAATCTCAATAATGACGTGGTGTAATAGTATCTCTTTTTCTCCTTCACTAAGGCTTTCAAATTCTGAACTAAAATTTAATCTTTGCTAAAGACTACAACGTTTTTATAGATAACATTGTCGCCATGAAAGATGTGGCCTCCTGATAAATATCGGAAGCAGAATAATCTAAAGTATTCTCTAGAGACTGCGTATTTCAAAGAAGCTTTACATCTGTTACATTAGCGAAATATGACATAAGATTGATTTTGTATTTTTCCTCATAGTTACACAAAGTACAAAGGCAAATCTTTAACAAAGGAAGAGATTAATTATTTCTTTCTGTCAGATCCTCACGGATATAAGTAAGAGTACACGTCCAACATGTATGTATGTGTGTACGTACTTACGTACGTATGTATGTATGTATGTATGTATGTATGTATGTATGTATGTATGTATGGAAATGCAGCAGTTCAACTGGTTTTTCTCTGTATTTCATAAAAGTTATTGCCACAATACAAGCGTTTGGACCAAAATTTAGGTTTTTCCGGAATGCCTCGAAAGTTGTTCCTACTATAATTTTACAGACTTCATTTATCAAGATACACAAAAGAACGTTGCAGGCTGCTTATCCTGTCCAGAAATTCACTAAATACAGTTCACGATTTTCTTTTAAAATTTCAAAAATTACTCTGATCTCTTTTTCCAGGGATATCTTAGAGACCGATGGACAGCGACTTCCATGTTTTGATGAGAAATACCCACATTCAAATGATCAACATTTCAGATTTACTTTCAACCGATTTTGTTTACAAACGCTAATGAACAATCTTTAATGTTAACAGTAAACATTTACTAACTTCTTTGATAATTTGATCACTGTATATTGACCAGGTTTGTTATTGTTGACAGCCGGTGTTTGACGGAATTCAAAAATTTTGTTTGGATTTACTGAAAGTGAAGCAAGCGATCACTGCAAAGACTGGACAGAGCTCTTTTTTTTTTTTGAACCTATCGCGATTTCCACATTCCTAAACTGAAGACTCCTCAATAATTCTGAAAAAACCCCAACCCATTGCGTTATTGCGAGATAGTATTGTGATATTATGAGATAATATAACATTGCGAAAGTACTTCGTTATTAAGAGATCTCATTGTATTGCTACGAGAATTTATAACGACATAATACTGCGTTATTACGAAATTTCTTATAATACTGCGTTATTACGAGATCTCACTGTACTGCTACGAGAATTTATAACAATATGATAATGAGTTATTATGAAATAACATTGAGTTATTGCGAAAATATATTCCACTTACGATAAATTAGTATGATATTACGAATTAGAAAATCTAGACTTATTCCCATACGGCTGATCTGCGTTTAGATTTATCGACAAAGAATTACATTTAATTTGGACATAAAAAGTTTGATAAAAGTGTATTTTACTTTCAATGTTTGCAAAAATATATATTAAACGTTTTAGCCTATCAGCACCCCTCCTGTGGCATACGTGGTTAGAGCGTTCACTTCGGATGCGGGAGGTCACGGGTTCGACCCCTGCCGAGTCAGACCAAAGATTTATAAAAATGATACTAGCAGCTGCCTCTGACCCTACGCATTAAGAGGTTAGTGTTAGGACTTTTCGGCCTGGTGTTAGGATAACGTGACTGGGTGGTATATGATGCTACATGTCTACGGCATGATGTCCCAGTGCTAGACATCACTATAAACTGCCACACTGCAGACATCGTAGCGATATGACTGAAAAATTGTTAAAGCTACGTTGAAAATCCAAATCTCTCTCTCTCTCTCTCTCTCTCTCTCTCTCTCTCTCTCTCTCTCTCTCTCACACACACACACACACACACACACACACACACACACAACCTATCAATATAAACATACACACATTGCAAAGAAAACTGAAGAATCGTTAACTTTTCAGAAGAAAGATAGATCACATTGATGTAGCAGCATCTCTTCGGAATGAGACAGTAAAATCTGTTTTTCGGCATGAATAGAAATGGATGTGAACAAAATGTTGCCGATTGTGAAGGGTCTAAGGTCTGATGCAACTCTCGTTCCTCGAAGAGCTGAGTGAAAGCCATACCGTTTACGACGACGCCTGGGCCCAGCCACACGTGGCATAGATTGAAAGGATAAACTTAAACTTTAACAGTATTGAATATTCATTTAAGGATGCGTTGATGGATGTTATGGATCTATCGTTTGGCCACAGGCTAGCCGCGGGGGAATGGCGCCATATAAGGCCTATTATTTCATGGAGGTGGTGAAGTGTCGAGATGTTTACCCTCGAACAGTGCGCAGTGCTCACTCTCATCATAGTGTAGAATACAGTCATATACAAAATGCAACTTTTTTTGTGTGTGGGGAAGTCATAAAGACTACCGAACTGGTAATAGAAGTGTTGTGTGTGAGATAGCTGGGTAAGTCAGCTTGTTTAATTCTGGCGTTGGAGTTTCACCAGGAAGCAGTGTTTACAATTATGTGTCGATCTACTCTGACAAATCCATCCAGATGGTTGCATAAGCAGCGACTACCTTGAGAAAAACTTGCTACCATTTGGCTGCGTTTAAAATATCCAGGTGAATATTTGTTAACACGAGTATTTTGAATAAGGTATGCATGATTTACTAATGATAAAGGTAATTCGAAAATCTGTCTGCTTCTCAACCACTTTTGCTTTTAATGCTATAACTCAATATCAAAGTGGATCTACACAAGATAATACAACATGAGCTGATGACCGTGTGACACGTCCACCAGGGGGCCCCGAGTGGCCGAGTGGTCTAAAGCGCTGATCGTTACGGATCACTGTCATCTCACCTCTGTCTGCGTGAGTTCGAGTCCAGGCTCGGCTAACGTGGGTACGTGAGAAAGCCTGCCAGTAGCTTTTCGTGGGTCGGTGGTTCTTCCCGGGGTTTTCCAGGGTTCTTCCTCCACCATTAATACTGGCCGCCATGTATAGCCTATCTTGTGCTGAAAAATGGCGTTAAACCCTATAACAACAACAACAACAACAACAACAACAACAACAACATGTCCACCAGAGGTTATCCGTGACAGAACGTCCTGCCTGGTGATAGATGGGCAGGCTCTAGTAGTGTCAGGTGGGACACACGGAAGATTCCCGAACTTAGCTGAACTGGCAGATACATTTCTCGAACATGTTGTTCATGCGGGCGTACCCTTTGACACAATCGATGTTTACCTTTGATCAGTATAGAGAAACTTTAGTCAAGGCTGTTACCACGTACAAACGCTCGAAACATTATGGTCGGATCATAAGAATAGTCGAAGATCATTCTATGCCAGTCCCAAGCAACTAGACTGACTTTCTATCTGCTCCTGCTAACATGGCCGACTTTAGCATCCTCTCAAATCATCTGATTGCAAATGCTATTGTAGACAAAATACTGTCGTATCTAACGGATTCGAGTGAGAAAAAGGACGAAATACTGACGTCCAATCCTATTTGAGACATTGAGCCACTACGGGCCAACCATTGCTTGCCCTGCATTGCATTGCATACGAATGCAGATAATATCGGTGTATCAGCACGTGACACATGTCGTTGGCATTACTTGTAGCACACTTCTACAAAATGAAGTGCAAAAAGACATGGATGAATGCATACGCATGCAAAAATCGCAAAGGTGGTGCTCGATAGTTTGGTATTCTGCAAAGGGTTGGAATTTTAAAGAAAAAGAATTTCCCCAGGTTTCCTCACTGGTTATACTGGCTATTTAAAACGACCCTGTATATATAGGTATATATAGGTATTGTTCAAAGAACCTTTAATTATCTTCATTTTTATGTAATTGATGGGTGTAAAATGGGTTATAGAGTTTACAGCATGGCCATACATCAAATGTGGACCATTAAATAAACTGCTAGCTCCGCTTGGTCATTTTCACTTCCTGGAATTCAGAGGTAAATTGTAAAAAAAGAGCCGATAACATTTTTTTTTACATTGTACATATTTGGTAATTCATTCATTTAACTTTCAGAATACAGTATTGCCTTGTCTGGCAAAATCCATTTTCCCTATTTTAGAAACTGCAAAAGATAGTGAACTTTAGACTAATTCAGGGTGATTTTCTGAGCACAAGGGAGCAGTCATTTTAGTTAGCTGAGTGCAATTTTTACAAGAACAATATCCAAAGAAATTTCAGCAATAGTACATGTAAATAACATAGCGGTATACCAACATTCTCCCCACTGTGCATGTTGCAAATGTAAACGATTTCACCTTACACCTGCCACTCTCTCAGAAGTTAGTATCTGTAGAGCGCCCCTCCCCCAAATATATTCGTTTCCATGAAATCAGGCAGTAGCTTTTCTTTACCGAGCCGGTCTTTGAACGCGCTCCTCCCATTCCATGCAAAACAGGGTGTACTTTTTGTATAATACTTTGCGGACGTAGCAAGAATACTGCATGGAAAATTATTGACACAGACAATCAATTCCTCAAAGGTCTTGGGAAAGGTGAACTGACGTATAAACATTGAAGGATACAGAGAAGTTTATGTTCACGCTGTGACGAGGTCAACGCAAAACTGTTTTGCAAATGTAATCGCCAGATGCGCTGCCTCCAACTGATGCGATGCAATTTTATATTCAACAGGCACACTGTCAAGGCATGGGATGGAAGCAAGCTTCCAATCGACAGCCTGTACAACTATAGGCTGTAAAATGGAAGATGGACAGCTGTAGCAAAGCTTGTATCACTTGCCTCAGTTCCCAATGATATGGTCTAATGTAGATGCATATCGCACAAATGCATCTTGAGAAAGTGCAAACTGGCAAGCACTTAAGCCCCCAAGTGTGCAGTGACAGCGTATGTAGAACAAATTGGACTGAAAGAAACATCTGTTAATATTGTTTTGAGAGTTAATTTTATATCGTTTTATCAAGGATTATATATATATTATTTTATTTTTGTTTCATTACATTTATTGTAATGATAATTTTTACGGGATTTGATATTTTTGAAAAATTCAGTCTTCTGTTTTGACCTAATTAGAACGCAAAAATATTACTTTATCACTAGTTTTAGCTCACCCTGGTTCAGACGTTTGTAAACACTAAGTGAAAACGATTGGCTATTACCAAGGTCATGTGTTCGGCCCACGTGTCAGCTAAGTTGTAAACAGTCTTTCTTTTTATTTATTTCTAGCGTGAGAATCTGATTCTTAGATAGGGCGATTCTAAGCTACGTGCTAAATGTCATTTTTTTACTGCGCTGTTCAAATTAGTGATCACATAGCCATGTCACGTGAGTCACCATGTGATCTAAAATCGTAGGTTAAAACAGACGTTTTCTAGTAGATTTGTGAGTCGTACTTTACACTTTTAGAGATCAAGGTGTTTTTTTTAATGTTGATGCCAGTTGCTTTAGACTTCTTCTATTTTGTAGATTTAATAATTTATATTCTCTAGAAAACACACAAGTGCTCTTCTTTATAAAAATTCTGGGACAAAAACATTTAGTGGAAATTTATTCTGGAATTCTAAACTGGAACATTATAAATTGTGATTCAACGAGGAACTGTTGCCATCAGTATAACGACCTCATCTAACGTCATCGCCTTCCATATTGGAATTTCATCGAGATTCGAATCTTGATTCAGTTAGAACTGTTTAGTGATAGGACTTATATTTTTCAATTCTATGATTAATTTTTGGATTATATTCACAAACCGTAAGTCCTATTTCATACGTTTGCCTTGTTTTCTAGGGAAATAAAATATATTCTTAAAACTTACAAAGCTTGTTGGCTTCACTCTTTTCTTTTGTTACTTTTGTACCAGCCTACCCGTAACAGAAGAAAAATGGGTTCTCGTCTTTGGGATATATGAATTTTGGCTAAAATATTTCAGAAAATTGTTTTTTGAAATTTAAATTCCCCTAGTTTTTAAATCCCAAGTACTATTTCATATTTTGTTTGAAATCCGTAGTGAAAACAACTGGGTTTTTTTTCGCAATGTAAAGTGGAGACTTTTCTTTCTAGTCCTACTCAGGAGCAGTTGGATTGTTTGAAAAAATATGAGTTGCTTGAACTTGCCAGAAAATACGATCTTTCTGAGGCAAAATCTTCCTTAACGAAGCAAGAAAATAAAAACATTTTGATTCAGTATTTGGTAGAGAAGAATGTTTTTGATAAAAGAGTTTTGGCTTCGGTCAGTAAGTCTGTATCAGACTCTGACATAAAAGTAAAGAAATTAGAAATGAAATACAAGATGGAATTGGAGTTAAGGAAGCTTGAACTTCAAAAAGAAACAGAAGAAATGTTATTGGAAAAAGAGGAGAGAGAGAGAAACAATTGCAGTTGCAATTAGTAGAGAAGCAATTGCAATTACAATTTGAAAAAGAGGAGAGAGAGAGAGAGAGAGAGAGAGAGAGAGAGAGAGAGAGAGAGAGAGAGAGAGAGAGAGAGAGAGAGAGAGAGAGAAACAAATGCAGTTGGAGTTACAGAAAGAACAAATGCACTTACAGATGCAAATCCAAAAAGAGAAGGATGAAAAGGAATTTCAAATTAGAATGAAAGAAATGGAGCTGGCAAGTGAAAAGCACATTTCTACTTCATATACAAATTCAGGTTTTGACATTACAAAATATTTTAGGCTAGTACCCCCTTTTAGTGAACAAGAAGTAGACAAATGTTTTATTTATTTTGAAAAAGTTGCTGAAAATTTCAAATGGCCAAGGGAGCATTGGACTCAATTATTGCAAAGCCCGAAATATCTATGCATCCCTGTCAGTACAGCAAAGCTCTGACTATGATTTGGTTTAGGAATGCATCTTAAAGGGTTAGGCGTTAGTCCCTGAGGCTTATCGGCAAAAATTCAGGAACTATAATAAAGACGCTGAACAAACTTATGTTGAATTTGCTAGAGAAAAAGTGCAGTTATTTAAGAGATGGTGCTTAGCCGAGGAAGTTGAACATGATTATGAAAGTCTCGAACAACATGTCTTACTTGAAGAGTTCAAGAACTGTGCTCCTAATGACATTAAGACTCATCTTGAAGAGCATGAGATCGATACCTTGGAAAATGCTGCTCTTGCTGCTGACGAGTATTCCTTCACTCATAAAGTTCCTGTTGTAAGTAAGGCTTTCACTCAGCAGTCTACTGGTAGAAAGGTATTTCAGCCTAATACGACTCCTTCTAAAACTCAATGTGGCACAACTTTTTTAAAATCAAGCTTCTGATAAACTTGATTCAAAATCCTTGTCTATTCCTACGTGTACCTATTGCAAGAAAAAGGACACGCTATTTCTGATTGCTTCAAATTGAAATATAGGCATCCGAATCAAGATAGACCTATCCCAAATGCTCTTATTTCTAATAGGTCAAGGTCACGGTCATGTATTGAAAGCAACACATTTGTTGGGTCTAATAAACCCCAGTCTGATTTTATTATGGAGAATTCTGAACCATTTATGTCGAAGGGTTCTACATCACTCTTGGGTGATTTGGCCAATCCTATCCCTATTAAAATTTTAAGGGATACAGGAGCTTCTCAGAGTCTTTTATTATCAGGTATTTTGCCTTTTTCTGAGAAGTCTTCTTCTAATGAGAGTGTTCTCATTCAGGGAGTAGAGTGCGGCTTTGTTAATGTTCCTCTCCATTCTGTAAATTTGGCATCAGACTCAGTTTCAGGACCTGTGACAGTCGGTATAGTGTTTTCTTTACCCGTTCAGGGCATTCATTTGTTACAAGGCAACTACCTAGCTGGAGATAAGGTTGTGATTAATCCACTTGTAACTGACAAGCCTTATTTGGATCAGAAAGTTGACCCTATTGAAAAAGAATACCATGATTTATACTCAGCTTGTGCAGTTATTAGAGCTATAGCAAAGAAAGCTCTTGAGAATGATTTTGATAAGGAAAATATTCCTGTAGCTGACACATGTATTGGTCAGGCTTTTGATGAGGTCACTTTCACTCCTTGTTTGGATCAATCAAAAGGTATTGATCACAATGAACCTCTTTTAAATACTCATTCTCTTTTATCTAATCAGGGTGACAAATGACAATCACTTGTCGTTGAACAGGAAAAAGATCCTGAGATCTCCTGTTTGTTTCAGAGGGCCATTAGTGAAACTGAAGCTACTGAAGTACCTGTCTGTTATTTCATTAAAAATGGAATTCTTATGAGAAAATGGAGACCTCCGGAGGTACTTGCTGATGACGAGTGGTCAGTGAACTATCAGATTGTAGTTCCAAAATCTTACAGACAGGAAGTACTTAGTTTGGCCCATGAAACTCCTCTGGCTGGTCATTTAGGGATAAATAAGACTAACCACAAGATCTTGACTCACTTTTATTGGCCAAAAATCAAAAGTGATGTTTGTAAATACTGTAGATCTTGTCATACTTGTGAACTTGTAGGAAAACCCAATCAGAAGATACCTAAAGCTCATCTGCAGCCTATTCCTGCATCTGACGAACCATTTAGCAGAATTATGGTAGATTGTGTTGGTCCCTTACCTAAGACCAAGTCAGGTAACCAATATTTGTTGACCATTATGTGTGCGTCAACAAGATTCCCAGAGGCAATTCTTTTGAGGTATATTAAAACCAAAACCATAGTAAAAGCTTTGATAAAGGTTTTCCTCAATTTGGCCTTCCCAAATCTGTCCAATTAGATCAAGGGTGAAATTTTATGTCTGGAATTTTCCAGCAAGCAATGCACAAATTAGGCATTCAACAATTTAAATCTTCTGCTTACCATCCTGAGAGCCAAAGGGCTTTAGAAAGATTTCATTAGACTTTGAAGAATATGATTCGGTCATATTGCTTTGATACAAGTAAAGGTTGGGATGAAGGCATTCATTTACTTTTGTTTGTTGTTAGGGATTCCGTTCAAGAATCTTTAGAATTTAGTCCTTTTGAACTAGTTTTCGGACATATTGTGCGTGAACCATCGAAGTTGTTGAAAGAGAAACTTCTTTCTAATGAAAATACTGAGCTCAATCTTCTTGATTATGTTTCTGATTTTAAGTATAAGTTGTCAAAGGCTTGTGAGGTCGCAAGAGCAAATCTGCACTCTACTCAATTAAAAATGAAATTAAGATATGATAAAAACTCAAGGGATAGAAATTTTCAGCCTGGTGATAGAGTTCTAGCTCTCTTGCCCATTCCACAAAATTCCCTTCAGGCCAAGTATTATGGTCCGTACACGGTTGAAAAGAAAGAAAATGATTTAAATTACATCATAAATACTCCTGGTAGGCGAAAACAAAAACAACTTTGCCACATAAAATGTTAAAGGAGTATATTGAATGAGATAGCCAGGTAAAGCATGCAATTAATTTAGTTGTACCTGTCCCACAAACTGAGGATTTAAGTGAAGAAATTCAATCGGACTCTGTTGATCTTGGAACAACAAATCTTCGGAATTCGGAAATCATGAAAAATCTGGACCAGAACTTTAACATTTGCAACAACAAGAAAGGAATGAACTTAAACAGTTATTATTCGAATATGAGCACTTGTTTCCAAATATTCCTACGAGGACAAAATTTTTTTCATGACGTTGAAATTGTTGATTCAAAACCTGTGAAACAACACCCATACAGGACGAACCCTGTCAAACAGGAATACTTGAAAAAGGAAATTCACTATTTGCTGGAGAACGATTTCATAGAGCCCAGTAAAAGTGATTGGAGTTCACCATGTATACTTGTTCCGAAACCGGATAAAACTTTCCGTATGTGCACTGATTATAGGAAGGTGAACAGTGTGACAAAAACAGATTCATTTCTATTACCAAGAATCGATGACTGTATTGATAAAATTGGAAATGCCAAGTACGTCACCAAGTTTGACCTTCTGAAAGGATTTTGGCAAATTCCACTAACGGAAAGAGCAAATGAAATTTCGGCATTTGTGACTCCAGATGGACTTGAGCAATATAAAGTAATGCCGTTCGGGATGAAGGGTTCCCAAAGTACTTTTCAAGGCGTCATGAATATGATTACCTTTGGTCTAGATAATTGTGATGCTTACATTGATGATGTCATCATCTACAACGACACCTGGAAAGAATATCTAGCAAGAATTCGGAAATTCTTTGACAGACTCACTGATGCAAATTTGACAATCAATTTATCTAAAAGTGAGTTTTGCCGTGCTTGTGTAACTTTTCTAGGACATATTGTGGGACATGGTCAACTTAAACCTATAGATGCTAAGGTCAAGGCTATCTCTGATTTCCCTGTCAGTAAAAAGCAACTGATGCGATTTTTGGGCATGGCCGGATACTATCGGAAATTTTGTTCCAAGTTTTCTAATATTGCTGAACCCCTGACAATCTTGTTATGTAAGAGAAACAAGTTTCTTTGGACTGAAAAATGTCAGGAGTCTTTTGAGAAGTTAAAGGCCATACTTAAAAGTGCTCCAGTTCTTACAGCTCCAAATTTTAGCGAATCTTTTAAACTATCTGTTGATGCAAGTGATGTTGGGGTTGGAGCAGTATTTATTCAAGAAGATAGAAATGGTGTTGATCATCCAGTGTGCTATTTCTCTAAGAAATTAAATAAGCACCAAAGAAATTGCTCAACAATGCAGAAGGAATGTTTAGCTTTAATATTAGCATTACACCATTTTGAAGTTTACATTAATTCAGCTCCTTCTCCGGTTGTTGTGTTTAGTGATCACAACCCCCTTACTTTCATCGACAAGATGAAAAATAAAAATCAAAGATTATTAAGGTGGAGTTTGTTTTTATAAGAATATAATCTTGACATCAGGCACATCATGGGAAAATAGAATTTGATTGCAGATGCACTTTTCCGTGTATAGAAATATTATTTCATATACACTTTATATAATTCATAAGAGTTTTCTTGTGTAATTTTGTTTTACCTCATGTATAATTTACATATGGTAAAAAGAAAGCTTTATTACATAAATCTTTCTTTTTCTTTATGGGGGAAGTGTTACGAATATGTAATTAAATTGCTTGTGTGTTAGTTTTAAATTCTTTTGATTTTATTTTTGTTTCATTACATTTTATTGTAATGATTATTTTCACGGGATTTGATATTTTTGAAAAAATATCAGTCTGATTAGAACGTAAAAGGTATTACATTATCAGTATTTTTAGCTCACCTTGGTTGAGACGCTTTGAAAACACTAAGCGGAAATGATTGGCTATTACCAAGGTCATTTTCGGCCCACGTGTTAGTTGAGTTGTAAACAGCCGTTCTTATTTTATATATTTCCAGCGTGAGAATTTGATTCTTAGATAGGGCGATTCTAAGCTACGTGCTAAATGGCATTTTTTTTTATTGCGCTGTTCAAATTAGTGGTCACGTAACCCGTCACGTGAGCCACCATGTGATCTAAAACCGAGGCTTAAAATAACCATTTTGCTAGTAGATTGATCAGTCGAAATTTGTACACCTCAGAGCTCAAGGTGTTTTATTGTTGTTGCCAGTTTGTTCTAAGGTTCGTCGAATTTTTGGGATTTAATAATTTATTCTCTAGAAATCACACAAGTGCTTCTTCTTTTTATAGAATATTTGGACTAAGACATTCAGTGGAAATTTATTCTGGAATTCTAAACTGGAACATTATAAATTGTTATTCAACGAGGATTTGTTGCCATTAGAACAACGACTTCATCTGACGTCATCGCCTTCCATATTGGAATTTCATCGAGATGCGAACCTGGATTCAATTAGAACTGTTTAGTGATAGACTTATATTTTTCAATTCTATGATTAATTTTAGGATTATATTCACAAACCGTATGTCCTATTTCCTATTTTTACATTGTTTTTGAGGGAAATAAATTATTTTGTTAAAATTTGCAAATGCTTGTTGGATACACTCTTTTCTTTTGTTACTTTTGTACCAGCCTACACGTAACAATATAGATTAGTGACTGCACAACTCTATATAGGCAAAACCCGGGACCGCTTATGTACAAGGATTACGTTTCCAGTTCAGTATTTGTCGACAAGCGTAGAGGTATCCTTACTTATTCAAAGATGAAATTTCTTAATAATCTGGTGTCGAACCCACCTGATCAGGATACATACTTTGTGTGTGCGTGTGTGTGTGTGTGTGTGTGTGTGTGTGTGTGTGTGTGTGTGTGTGTGTGTTTCAACTAACCCGTTGATTCCTTCGTTTAATTGCATAATTTTTATTTGTAAACTCTCTGAAATGTTATGTTAAAATATTAGCAATCCCCAAATGCTATCGGAGTATTAATTGAAACCAAAGATACACGTACGAAAACTTGCCTCAGCAAAGTATTAATAAGATATAAATGTGAACCATCAATTCATAATTTTATTTTTTCCAAAGATGTAATCTTGTCGCATTATTTAATTCATGGTCGTGAAATTTATTTACGTTCATCGGAAGAAAAGAATTTTAAATTCCGCTAAAATGAAATTCATGATGATTTACAAGATACGTCTAAGCGCAGAAGAGGTTGTTGCTTTCTTAGGATGCAGTACCTGGTTTTGCATTAATGACCTAAATTCTATTCTATTATTTTATTAATAGGATTTATCATTATTTGATAAAAATTATTTACTATATTTCTAACAAAAATGGTAATGACATTCTGTTGGCAGTTTATTTTTAATGAAAAAGATTATGAACAAACTGACACATCCACTGTTGAATAGTGTCTCCCTCAAAGGTATGAGTATGTCTAATTATAGAGAGATTATTTTGTTCACAATAGCGAACCTCTTTCAACCTCTCTCCCACCTCCCTCTCTTTGTTGGCCTCTCTTAGCGTGTATATATATGTGTGTGTGTATGTGTGTGTGTGTGTGTGTGTGTGTGTGTGTGTGTGTGTGAGAGAGAGAGAGAGAGAGAGAGAGAGAGAGAGAGACAGAGATAGAGGGAGTGACAAGACGATGGGCTTGTTATAACTCAATATATTCCACAGTTTACTAATAAATCATCAAGCTAGTTTACATGTTGACAAAGAGATCCAAAAACCATAGTCTGAATATACCTTCCCGTTTGTTTGTACCCCCTCCCACTTCCGATTTAGAAGACGAAAAGCACAAATGAGATAAAAGTTCTCAGAACTTAATCAGTTCATTTATTGATTTATAATTTCAAACCTAATTATGCCCCCGGGTGGGGTGGGGGCTAACAACGTTATCGTCGGCGCGTTTCACTACAAACGGAAGTTTTCAGTGTAAATAACGACCATGCTCGCCAGTAATTTCCAGTTCCTGGATGGACAAGACCATTTTCAGCGAAGGGGTGCATGCAGGACAACACAGGTATGTACATACGAGAAAAATACTATGTCGTCTGCTTCCGATAGTTACAATGTCGAATCAAGCAAAGGAAAAGAATGACAACTACCAATTTGCCATTCCAGTGGATTTAACAAGCGGTGCAATTTCCATGTTCATATGTACAAAGAGATATAACTTTAAACTCTCAACATTATGGTAATTTACAGAATTATACGGCAGTTACCAAATAGGGATGAACTACGTCACAATATTATCTGAGGAAAAGAGACTCTCCCATAGTGTACGCAATATGGCGCCGTGTTAGTATGGAAAGTCCGTTAAGCATGAAAGGCGCGCAGGATGCTAGTGTTAGGGTCACTGTGGTCATAGTCAGTCTAGAAACTATTAATCAATGAATGAATTGACTAAGTTCTGTGCACTTTTTATCACATTAAAGATTTCCGTTATTGAAATCGGTGGGGATGAGGTACAAGCAAACGGAGAGGTATATTCAAGCTATGAAATACAATTCATGTCCGCGCTCTGAGTCACTTTTTGCAGCTATAGGTGTCATTTTGGAAAATTTGATTACATGACATTTGATTTAAATGACGTTTATTCACTTTATTTCGCGCCTTGTCCATCAATAATTCCATTGAAGATTATTGTATAAATTCCACGAAATATTCTTATCGGCAGATTCAGTGATAAGGTACTTCTACAATTGTAGGCACATTCAAGCAAGCAGGGTGATCCATTTAAACCGGTTTTTGTCGGGCGCTGTGATGTAAGAGGGAAAGCGCATGCAAAGCTGTGCTACACACATAAACAGAGACGTGACGATGTCGTCATTTATAAAGAACGCCTGGGAAAACACCGACAGGAAAAAAGAAAAACAACGGGTCACAAGTCCAATAAATTGTAGACAACTATGTAACTTGGCATATATCCTTTGTATGGCATGCCATGTCTTTTATTTTAATTCGTACATAATACCTATTTTTCCCATACAAATATGTTCTTTCATTAACGTTAGAGACGGTAGAAATACGGCTGTCAATTCAAATTTATTTTACATCATTCTAAATTATCATTTTGAAGAAATGTCATATGTACAAGCTAAGAATAAAAATTTATTGTATGTTACTACTCTATTCTATTCATATTTAAACATCAATAAAGAAGATGAATGAAAATGCATTCGACTTATTGTTCACGCGATCATATCTAGATTCCTCCTGCACTAGTAATAGTTCAATCCAATATCAACTTTCTTGAACTTGTGTAACGCCGAACTGCCATTGTGAAAGTCCATAGCGATCGATAATTTTAGTCTGAAAATTTTGTTATGACAATGTGCAGATCACTGAAAAATCACGATTGAATAATCTTTGTTATAACTATATTACGATTAAATTTTAAAACCAAAATTAGTTTTTAAATTTGTATCAGTAAGTGCACTTACATGATACTTGTGATTTTTTTTAGGTTCGTCCATTCAATGCTAGGCGTTCTGATCTGGTTTTGGTCGTACATGCAATCTTACCTCAATGATTAATTGCAACCGTTCTTAGAAAATTTTTACTAATAAATTTGCTCAGATGATCATGGGCCACTGAATTTTTTTTCTTGAAGCCGAGGGCCCCATCATAAAATGAAAGTAGGCCATTGATTTTTTTACATAAATGCACAAAAAATTGCTCGAGCTCTGGCGGGCCATTTAAAATCAGCCCGCGGGCCGCATGTTGGACAGCACTGTAGTAAGGAAATGATACTAATTATGGTGAAAAAGAAAAATCAGTTGTTTGACGCACTTTGTTGTAACATACCATGATTAAAGTTATCAGCGATTGTACTTAATTGGATATAATTCAGCAAAGAAATGTTTGCTGTGGTTCCCAATTACATTAAAACATGAAACTTGTCTTTTGTACTCTCAAACCCGACTACACGTCCATTTTCTTGAAATCATGATGCTCCGGTGTTCGATTTCGAAAAATGAAATTGTTTTCCCTATTTAGTAAATGTGCCACGCAGGACGCCGAAAAGAAATATGTCCAACACTATCTCTTTTTCCACCTCATAAAATTCATATTGATGGATAGAATTGTGGATAATCTCTTATCTATAAGGGGTCTTACAAAGTGAAACTGGCAGTATTATTGCAACTTAATATTCATGTAAGAAATAACGGCCATGCTAGAGCCAAGCACATTCCATGTCCGACGGAAATTCTCCAGAACCGATCCCGGTATGAATTCTTCTTTACAACAGTCCACATGAAGTAATTCTATGAGCTAAATCAAGTTATCAACTATTGTCATCGCAACTGCTGGGGAAATTGTATTTCAATTTAAAGCAGTAAGAGCCAAATCAGGGACATTGATGCTTCATTTTATTTTCAGCGGGAATTCGACTGGTTTGACTGCAAAGGGTCGATACAGTATTAAATTATTTTAAAAGAATACATAACAATCTATCTATCTGTGTATCAATCTATCTGTCTCTGTCTATCTATCTTTAACCTATTATTGTTGATTCTATTGTAGACGCAATATGAGCCAATATTTACATTTCTTCTATTTTTTGCACAAAAAAAAAATAATTCCAGTTCGACAACAAAAGCACAGAAATCTTACTTTTCTGCATTTTACAATATAAAGACCGCTGAAAGAGATCATACCCATAATCAGAATAAGTCAATTCTGCGAAATGATTTAGATGAACGAAGAATTTCAATAGATTAAGTTTCAAAAATGTTATTTCCCATTGCTGGGGTTCTCATGGGTAGACGAAGAAACCAATAATGCGCGTGCGGTCTCATCACAGCACCCACGGCAGTACAACGTGGATGAGATCTGTCATCATTGTCCTTCTCTCGGACTGTTACATCAACGTCAGGTAGTCATACTAAGCCCAATTTTTCCAATGATTAATTTGCGAATATATTACACAGCTGATGCTAATCAGATATCTGTGATTATAATTTTTAAAAATAGTCAACCGTTTAATTATCTCAGAAAAAGTCCGATATTTTATTAGTTACCACGAACCATAAAAATAAGCGAAATGATGTCAGTTACGTGCACCGAGACCATGACCTCACGTCAAGTACTGACTGGTATTTAACAACAACGGCCTTCTTGTTGTTTTCCTATTTTTTTTTTTTTTTTTTTTTTTTTTTTTTTAGCGGAAAGAGTCTGAATAAAAAAATAAATGAATGATTGTCGGAATTTATATCTCAGACGTTGCCCTTTCAATTCCTGCGTTTAAAGATAAGTCCCAGACGCGAGCTGAAGCAATATTGCACAATTCGATAGCGTGTAACATTGAGAAATAAATATTTTATCTTTTAAATTGCAGTTTAAAGACCAAAGCTTGATTGTGTGAGCTTACATGCGTTGTATTTTCAGCGACAAAAATGAAAACTTTGTGAGTTAGAGCAAATAGACAGAAACTGCGTTATATTTCAGTAATGAAAACGTACTTTTGCTAAAGAAAATTGGAGTTAACGTCTTTCGCGTCTCTGTGAAGTTATTTCCCTTTGTTTCCTCGACAACAGTGATACACTCGCGGTAATGCATTGCTGAATCAGACTTGCTTTGTCATCAAATATGATCAAAATATTAAACATGTAAATTTATTGCGACAGATTAGATCATCCCAACCCTACAGCTGGTTACTGAGTCTACATCCGGCTCTTATTTAAATGAAATTGAAATTAAAATACAAGAATGAAGCCGAGTTAAGAAAGTTTGAGCTTCAAGAAAGACAAATGCAATTAGATAAAGAAGAAAGAGAGAGGAAAATGGTGAGGGATAGAGAGACGTCAAAGGGCACAGAGAGTGATAAAATGTTTTAAGATAAATCACCAATAAAAATAATTTTTTAATCACATTTTTATTCAATCAAGAAACCATCAACAAATAATATAGCATTAGCACATTTATTTTTCTTCAAATAACACATTTTTGACAAGGTTGACAACTTTGTGAAGTCAAGTTAGACTTCCACTGATGGAGGTCATTTGATCATTGATGTACACTACGTTTCCTAACTAAAGACAAGAGATATCCATAATGGTCACAAAACCATCTATCTACTTTTTCATCGTTTCTACAAGAGTGACGATCAAAATAAGTCACTAAATGTTCTAAGGGATATCCAAGACTGCGTTGATGAAGAAAATGCACACAATATTGTCCACACATCATGGAATATGTGCCTTGTAAATTCACATTATTGAATCGTGTCGTCTGGGCATTTCTTCTCATAAAGTCGATGATGTCGTCTTCCAAAGGCGGTAATCCATACGAGTCAAAATACTCCATACAGGCATAGTGGGGAAAGTAGACGGCTACCCAGTGGGTTCCTGGGAGATGACTGTCGTCCGTGTTAATGACATAAGCTTGATGGTGTTTTGGTTTGCGATGAGAAAGTTCATCTTTAGCGCACACGACAGGATTCCAAGAAGCGGTGTACGAACTGTTTTTCAAAAGGTAATACAGTTCCCAGTTAACCATTTTGTTTTGGTTTTTTCTTTTTTTTCACAGGCAATGATAAGTCATCAATTGAATAATGACTTTTTGCTTGAAAATCTGTCAAGTAAACCTCTCTTCGCATCGTCTCCGCACTCTGGGCCAAGAGAGATTCGATGCGATGGATCTCTAGAGCAGTCAGTGGAGGGCAGGAATGATCACACAAGTCTTTATACTACTGATGCAACACTGCTTCTTCCGAGATGAGACCCCAAGAATCCTCCAGAAACTCATCCAATTTTTGTTCTTGACTCATCATCAGACATTTATCGTGTTGAATTTGACTGGGATGATCGTTTTGACATCCATAGCAATCTTTCTTGGTCAACCCTGTAATGGATTCTTCCAGGTGTTTGGCAAGGACACTAAATGTTGTTCTTGTTCCAGCCATCTGGACGTTACCATCACCTCTTCGTCGTTGTCGTTTTTGGTGGGTGGTTCTGCTTCAGCGATACCATCCCATTCACCATTCAAAGAAGGATAAGAGTCTTCCATAGCTTCTAATAGTCTAGAATGACTTCTCTCAAACTGTTGATTTCTAGAGTGTTGTCGAATTCGGCATACAAGATGAAGTTCACGGTTTCGGTTAGAGCTTCTGCAGACTGACGTTCCACACGCAGTTGACCTGATTTTATAGGGTGGAAATATCCCTCGTCGCTGCCTTGGTCTGGAGTGAAATCAAAGGCCCACAAAGCGTAACCTCCTGCATAATCGTCGTACGAAATGCCGTGGATGCTGTTGGTCCCTAACTGTGGCTTCGTACAGGGACAAGTACGATCTCAATCAATTCTTCTCGGTAAACATAGATTCGAAGGGTCTGGTACACAAGGTTTTGCCATCGTGACTGACATCGAATTTGGACACTATGTAGTGCTTAAACTGGAAAGGATTGGCAGTGACGGCTCCGTTGAGGGCATCGTTGCTACCGATACCAATGCTTAAACATTTGGGTAACTGTCCTTGGAACAGATGATCTTCGATCTTGGATCAGAGTCCAGCAATAATGGTGAAGGTTTTCACTTCCACGCGTCCTATCGGATACTTGGCGGTCGTTCTGCTCAAAGTGTGACTGGTGTCGTTTCCCACTTTAGGCAACACTTCTACGTGTCGCACGTAGAGTCTGGCTTCTTGGATGATGGCTTTGTACTCGCTGGCATGGGCCAACGATTCAGTCTCAGACGGATATCCACTCCGTTAAGCGAATACTTTTCTTGCAACCACATATCCAAATGCAAACGATCCATCAATTATAAACTACGTCCTTGCAGGATTTTCTTTCGACGGTCGTTAAAACCCACATTGTGAGGATCGTCAGCTGCTGTCACGGGTGTGTCGTTAAATTTTTGTCCTTGCCCGTTGTGTCAGGTTTCCATACGACGCAAGCATCCAGATGAGTGTTCTTGGCCTCTTTTCAGTACGTCAGCAGATTTTCCAAGTACGCTTGGTAAGGGTAAGTATCCATGCTACTGCTGACCAGTTTGTTATTCAAGTACAAATCCATTTTGCTGAATAAGAAATACATGAAATTGTTGACGGGAGCTACCCTAGCATCGGCTCCCGGATCGGTGTCGTCCGTTTTGATCACTTTGACTTTCAGGTACAAGTAACTGCTATTCAGATCGATGTAATCTTCGGGCTGTCCTTTGGTTTCAAATTCGATGGGGGATGAGGTTGTCAAAGAGGACATGAGATGAAATTCTACCCATTGGGATTCTTGCATCGTCCTCACGGTGGGTTGCATGGCAAACAGATCCAGTTCCGACTTGGAACATTCGCAAGACTCTCGGTGCATCATTTTTTCTCTCAGTTATTTAATAATCAAAAACATCCAATTCTCTGACGGTTCTTATTTTCTTGGTCTTTCTAGCTCTGTGTGTGTGAAGTCCTCTGGCGAGGTGTCTTCGTCGTCTCTTTCTGCCTTGTCCTTGCTGTGGTGTCAGGGAAGCAGGTATGCCTGACTCGGCAGCGTCAAGGGTGTTTCTCGTCGGCCCAAAATGTCTTTGCTTGTTTGAAGCAATACATTTGTGCTTGCCTGCTCTCAAGAAAGCTTCTTTGGGATTTTGTTTGTCGATGATGACATTTTGGAGAAATTCTTTGCCTAGCGTCAAAGCGGCATCTTTCAAGGCGTGCAATCCTCGTGTCACCATCGGTTTCAAAACGGGAGCCACCGAACGAAACACCGATTTCAGCATATCTCCTAAACCATGTCCTCGCTGTCGAGCGACTCCTCGGTACACAGGATACATGACTTACAAATCGTTAGAGAATCGTTTTCAAAAATGGAGTTTCACTGTGTCTTTTCTTTGGAGAATGGAATGTTTTGTCCCAGACCTCCTTTTATACCAATGCTGACACTGTCAAAATACGAGTTACTGACGGGCAGATAGTGAGGATGTAAAAATTTGCGGTGAACGTTAGAGGTGTTTCCACCTTCCTCGTCATTGGTCGTGGCTTTGAAAGGAATGACACGCAGTAACGGTGCGGATATGTGTCCAACCACGTTGTACTGCAGCACATCAGAGTACACATATATCAAATTTTATCATTGGTTCGGTTCTACAGGGTAACGAAAAAACTTCGCAAACTTCAAGTTGTTGCTGATGGGTGGTATGAGTGGACACTTGACCATCTTGAGGTCTCCACCCAAAATGTCAAACAATTCAGGACAAAATGTAACGAACAACCTTTTGGCATTCGAAAATTTCATCAGCAGGCGTAGAGCCACTTTATGGTACCCGATGGTGACACTTCTTTTGGTTTTGTCCAAGGCTTTGTCAAACAGCGCATTGAATTTGGAAGCAGTCCTGTCCACCAGATGTTGACCGCTAAAATAATAGCTTGCAAGAATTTTCAACATATAGATGTACCATGGAGTATCGCGGGACACTGGTCGTTTCATAAAGGCATTTACAGTTTCGTTTTCATTCAAGTATTGTTGCACTTGGTCGTTCAGATCTTCGACCTCAAATGTGTTTTGATTTTCAATGGTGTTTTTGATATGTGTAGGGAGAATCATTTCGACCAAAATCACTTCCCAATGGGCTTCGCGATCCAATTGGATGGCCTGAGGTAATTTGGCCGTGAAACATCACAAAGGATTGTGGGGAAACATGGAACTGTTACTGGGTAAAGTTAAGTAAAATTGGTTATTCATAATTCCAGAGTTCTGCTGTCCGAGGGGTCACTGGAGGTCAGAGGAGTGTCTAAAAGAGGATCGTTGTTGTTGTGACTGTTGGGAGGGTGACTGACGTTGGTCGCAAGGCTCCCGTTGTTACCGTTAAGTATTTCAGGGAAGGATTGGGGAGAATGTAACCGATGTAACTGCACAGTAAAATGGTCCACAAATGTTTGTCTTCTTGTTGTAAACTCAAATTGGAAATAGCAGCACCGATGACACAATACACCACAAAGATGTGGCAGAAAAAGACGATTTGCGTTTTAGGCACACGTTCTCCACACCACACCCTCAAGGGTTGCTTTTGTAGATCTTGCAGAGAAGAACTCGGTGAAGGAGTGGTCAGTGTGGTGCTTGATGCTGTGTTGAATGGCATGATGGTCATTTCTTTTTATAGTCGAAACTTGCGAGGCATCGAACCAAGAGTCACAGCTCGGCGGATATCCTTTCCAGTGTACTTTGACTCCTCTGACACGACGTTTTCCCACTTGTCGGGTTCTTTGATCGAGAATGCTTTCGATGTCGTACACTTCGTCTTCCTTTTGGCCACGAGTTGTAACTCGGGCAAGTAAAAAGTTCCTTTTGACACTTCCCCGTTCATGTCTCCCAATTTATAGACGGTAGAACGACGGCCACGTACTCGTCCAGTGACACGAAACAATTCGGTGGTCCAGTTGGGTAAGTAACCTTTCTCGAAAGTGTGTTTGGTTTTGCCACTGCGCACCCAATCTCCCGTCGTCAACACTCCACCTTTCTTGGGGACAACTACAGTCGGGGACATACTAAACAGGCGTTCGAAGACTGTCACTTCGTTGTCGGGATTCACTTCTTGGGGTGGACACATCCGATGCTAAGATTGGTTGTACGCTTTGACCAGGTGCGACAAGATGTCGATGTACTTGAGAGTGGGTTGATGCGGAAAATATTTCCACATGCGTTCTTTCAAGGTGCGTTGAAAACGTTCCACGATGCTGGCTTTGGTTTCTGGATTCTCTGTGATGAAAAATGAATGTCTCGTTTCTTCAGTTCTTTTTAGAGAGCTTGGTTCAGAAAATCGGTGCCTTTGTCGGTTTGCCATCTTGGTCACTGGGTGGTGGTGTGGTGGTGATGAACTTTTTATCAGGGTCTTAAAATCTTCCAGAGTCGGTCGAGCTGTTTCTTCTAAAGCTTTCTCGTCAAAGAGTTGAAGTCGTTCCAACACTTGACCATACCGTTACGATCTTTCCGTTTCTGTCAAATCACTGCGATCCATCAATGAATGCCATTCGTGTTGTAACTGAGAGATCTCGGTCAAACGAGGATTGGAAGGTAAATGCGGAGTCCGTTGTTCTTGCCAACGATGAAATTCCATCCATCGTTTGTAAGGCACTAAAGTAAGTTTTCGTCCTTTCATCAGATTCCAAAGGTCACGTCTGAGATCGTTTGACCACAGAGGTTCCTTTTATCTTCTTGATCTGCTTTTATCTTTGACCTATCCCTTGTGAATCAGCAGGTCCCACGATTCCTCTAATCAGTGGCCCCAATACTCCTTTGACAATTGGTTCTAACAACGGGTGCACAAATCCTCCGCGTTGCACCAGCATCTTTTTCTTTTGACGGATAAGTATTTTCTTTTGGACCATTTGGCGAAGAACGTGTCGATGTTTGGCTAATCATTCTTTCTGATGTTGAGAGAAAGGTTTCGTTTCTTTCTAGACATTCAGACAACATTCGCACACGTTATCGACAACGTCTTTGGAGGCAGCTTGAAAGCTTGAATGAGTTGTCTTCGCATGGGTGGAGGGGCTTTGGACAGAACGGACAACACGTCCCAGTGTTGGCTAAGCGAGGAGGCAGTCCTTTCCTTTTCTTTCCTTTGGGGGTGGAAGTGGGATAGCTTCTGGGGGGTGGCATCTTTGTTTGTTCCGGAGCACACACAAAAAATACACTGACGTCGATGACTTGGCACACGTCCTTTTATCTTATTTTTCTTGAAGTAGTATTTTTTGAATAATTGGTAGGGTGTGTGACCTGTTTGACGACCTCTTTGACTATTACATCATCGCCATAAAGAGAAAATCCCCCCCCTTTAGTTGCTCTTCTTTTTATTTGAACGATGGGGTCTTTTCTGGGGTAAACGTCGATGCTTGGCTAAGCGTTTTTTTTTCGGATGCAGGGTCCTTTTCTTTTTCCTTTTCCTTTTTGGATAGGAGAACGGCGATAGCGGTGGTGTGCACTTCTGGTGGGTGACATCTTTGTTTGTTCAGGAGCACAAAAATACCGATACCCATCGTTTACCCCAGGTCATTTTTATAGTGGAACGCGTCGCTACTGATTGGCGGTCCGTCGTATCATTTTCATGGCAGGCATCACTCGACGTTGAGGGGTTCGCATCGGGGTAAATCGGGACAGTTCTTGCTTGTATAAATCCAGTAAACTCTGTAACATACCCAATCTCTCTTGAACTTTGATTTTGGAGGCAGATACTTTGTTAGCAGCTGCCGCAACAGCTAAAGTGGAGGAGGGTGTCATCGCCGGAGCAGAAGACTCTGGAGACACAGGTTTCCATTTTGTTTTTATCAAATTAGGAAAGACGTGTGTCAAATTGGGTTTGGCTGGCATCACAAACAACGGAGAAGTGGAGGAACCTGAGACTACTGGAGACGCGGTCACCGTCGCTGCAGATCGTGGCTTGGGGGTATAAGGTTGCGTCCTGGCCGAAGGGCCTCTCTTGCGGGTAGAAGCTGTTTTCTGGGGTCTTTTCTTGGGACTTTACTTTTTCTGGGGCTGTGACCTGGTCTTGAAACCACTGCTTTTTGCTTCTGGGCACGTTTGGGTCGAGGAGTGTTTTTTTGTTTTCTTGGGGATGTTTTTTGGGGCATTGGGATCCCATTTTAAGAGGGAGCGAATGATGACACCTCCTAGAGAACCGCTACCTCCAGGTTTTAAAATGATTTGATTTTTGGTTTGAGTGTCGATGCGGAGATCTGCTAGTTGCGTCAAGGCTTCTTTGTTTCTCTCAAAAAAGCGTTTGGTTTGATGAGGGATGTGAATGATGCCTTAAAGTAATTGACGTGCTGTCACCGTAAATCATCGTAAGACTTCTCTGAGATTGGCTTCTAAGACACGAGCACGTATTTGTGGATTTTTTTCGCGACTGATGCCGTACAAGGCATGAATAAATTTGACGGGAAGATGAGACTGAAGGTGACTTTGAAAGTGGAGGAAGAGGGAGCAGAGACAGCAGAGATAGCCATTGTGCAGGGAATGTCAATTTTGAGACAAACACAGACAAGATAAAGAGTTTTTAAACTTTTTCAAGACCCGTTTATTTAAAAAAAAATAAAATTCAACAAGAAAGACAAAAATACACAAAAGCCAAATGGTTAAGTACATCGATAAAATACACATCAAAACGATCAAAGTGGAATATAAAGAAGTCACTGTACAAGATTTTTTGTGACGAAGGTGTGGTGTCCAAGGGACACTGGGTAATGTTCTTTGAGTCTCTACACTTGGTACAGCCACACAGGAGTCCTCCCGGAAAGGCCTTTCGGGGGTATCCATGTCAAAGACAGTCCTGTCCTGAATGTGGTGGTTTTCCTCGGTGTCGGGTTCTTCTTCTGACACTGTGACTAGAACAGGTTTAAAAGTTACTTTTTCACTGAACGTTGGAAGTTATTATCACAAATCTTGGGCATAGTTTCCCGCTTCCTTTGTCCAAGCCTCGAAACCAAAACTTTTCCAGTCACGTACATCTTGCCAGTGAGCCGGAGTCACAAGCTACACACACATCTTCGTAAACATCTTCAGTGACTAAAAATTGACGAAATGTCGTAGCGGTAGAGAAGTACCGAGATGAAAACGCAAGGCTTTTAATAGAATGAGTCTCTCGTGTACATTTAAAGGTACCACCCTCATGTTTTTGGTGATACTGTGAGGTACACATCGTAAAGAGCCCACAAGGAATCGGATCATAAACGAAATCCCAGAAAGGAAGTCACTAAGACACACACCACACGACGACACAAATTCATTGGATACAGTTCTCGTAAAAAGTGTTGGTAATCCGCCACAGTCTGAATAGTGTCATTGATTTCCTTCCACGGCAATTGTTGTATCACTAATGATAAAGGTCGTGGCATGGAAGCAAGTTTTATACCCTCTTTTGTTGAAGGCAATAAATGTACTTTTTAAACAGAAGCGGTTTTATTTCAGTACCGTACCAGAACTGTTTAGTCTCTAACTCACACACCACACGACGCACAGAAGTTTCCTCTTGAACCAAAATTTGTTCGTGTAAAAGATTTTGGTAATTATCTATAGTCACTTTGTAAGTAGAATGAGCGGCATCAAAAACTTTGTGAATCTCACGTGATTCATCAATGTCTGACCAATGGAACACTTTGAAATGAATCAATCCTCTTATACCATTCAGGTACAAGTGGTTCCAACATCGATGACGTAAAGGATGCAATTGTTCTTTGCGTTTGACTTGTATTTTGACAAACGCTTGGTAAATGCCTTCTCTCAGTTCCAGAGGTAGATTCTGAATGTACTCTTCTAAACTAGATATTCACAGCAATGTTTGTCTTTTCGGAGGTAATAGATGTACTTCTTGCACAGAACAGATCGTATTCCTTCGGCGTGTCCAATTAGTTTAGTCACTAGCTCACACACCACACACCGCATAGAATTTTCCTCTTCAGAAAAAAATTGATAGCGTAAAAGATTTTGGTAATCCTCTAAGTCTTCCTCTGGAATTCATTGTAGTATGGACACCTTATAAGTAGAATCAGTAGCACGCAAAGACTTCTGGCCCTTTGGTAGTTGATCAATGTATGACCATTGGAACGCTTTCAAATGAATCAGTCATTTTATAGCATTCAGGTACCAGTGGTTAAACCATCGATGACGTAACGGATGCAATTGTTCTTTGCGTTTGACTTGCATTTTGATGAACTCTCGGTAGATACGTTTTCTCAACTCCACAGGCATACCACGAATGTTCTCATGTAAAATATCCATGAAGAGATTACTGCGGTCGTCCCACTAAAGGTAGGTAGTGACAGTGCGGAGACCATCGAGCATGTTCTAGGTAAGCTGAATATTTCTGCCCAAGTAGATAAATCCGGCTCTGGTTAATTCTTCGGAGGTAGGTCTTCACAGATATTTAGGCCACTTTCCTTGGAAGGTTTGGAATCGACTTTCAAAGTCTCAGTATTCAGGCAAACGCACATGAAACGAATATTCTTCCTTCACAGGTTCATTTCGATGAGGGTACGGTGAAAACCCGCAGTAGTTTGCTCAGGCATTGAAAGACATCCGTAGTGTGGTAGCCGCATGATTTCACGTGGAGGATGACATTAACAATGAAAACCAGTAAAGAGTCCATGATAACAAGTTGCATCAATTTCGCATCCGTCAGGTTTGATACGCATAGCATCACTTTCCATGGTAGGTGTAGTTGTAGTAGTCATAGCAAAGTTCCCATGACGTTGCACTGAATCAATGAGGTCACAGCGTACGACATCCCTGCAATTGCAAGGCACAGCATCGCACTCCACTTGAGAATCACCGAACGGGAATTGTTTCTGTTTTAAAGGATTTATCTTTCTCGCTTGGCAGTTGTAGTCACAAAAAACTATCCGTCTTGGACATTTTCTCTTTTTATGTGCTGACCAATATCCACGTGTCCGCAAGGTAAAGTGAAGTGATTGGGAAGCCGTACTTGCTTCTGGTACACGATTTGATACAGTTTTTCCAAAGGTTGGTTGGCGATTTGGTGTGTAGCTAAACGTACAATCTTATGAGGTTGATAGGTGGTCACTTTAAAATCTTGATCTTCTCCAGTCTGCAAGGCTTCTTTCAATACGCCAAAGTTCATCACTTGACTGATGCGATAATTGAGAGTCAATCCTTTCAATTTACACTCGGTGTGCACTTCTCCTTGTGGATCCCGGTATTCGTTGCCGGAATTGTTGGGGCCACCACTAGCAATACTTGAATCTTGTCGTTGGGGTGCTCGTCCGTCCAGGCTCCTAAACGATCTCCTTCGATGTCAGGGTGCAGGTGACCAAGGCGATCGATGTAGATACAACTGTCCGTGTCAAAATACAGCACACGATCTCCTTACAGTTCTAAAGCTTCGTACAATTTTAAGTGAGTATGGGCTGTCACGTAGGCCGCAATGATGACATTTCAAAATTCGTCGGCTTGTACTAAGTCCATTTCTTCTTCGTAATTGACAAAGATCAAATCTTCACGAAGGACGTCCACGTGTTTCATGTGTTTGGTTTCGTCGTGAATCATCTGAAAGCAGCGGGAAGGTTCTGTCAAATACATCGACTTGGGTAATCAGTATTGTTGTGCCATTCTTCCCTACAACAATTCAACATCACTTTAGCAAAGGATCGTCGACCTTCTTTTTTTCGATGTGGTCTAAAGTGATGCCTTCCTGCTCCAAGTATTTCTCTTAGAATTTCTTTTGGTCTTCGGGAGTGTGACACTAGGAAGGATAGCCACTGGCTTCTTGTTTCAGTTTAAAAAAGGCATCCACGTAGTCTTCGAAAATGCCTGTCCGAGTCTCGTCGCCTTTGTGGTACTTTTGTGTCTTGGGAAAGTGGTAAATTTCGTATACCTCTAACAATCTATATCCCAGATCCAGAGCTTTTGAACAATTCTACGTTGACCCACTTTCCTGTCAAGCTGCGTTCTTCCTGGGTGTGCTGACAAGGTCGGTCTTGGTTGCACGTTTCGGTACAAGTACGGCATAAGGGAAACATAAGTTTTCCTTGGCAATGTTGAGGTAAAACAGGATGGTACGAGTTCGTGGGAGGCAAAACTATACATTTAATCAATCTTTTGTATTGTCGAATGTTATCCAGGTCAAAGTGACAACATTTGCACACCTAAGGATACAGTGAACACACGTCCAGGTATTTGATTTCTTCTCCTTTCTCCTCGTCCGCGTGGTACAGCAAACAGGTCCATACAAACTGTCCCGCGGGTTTAGGGGGTCCACCAGCTTGTAACTTTCCACGATACGTTTAAACTCGGGATCGGTTTTCAAACGGTGATCGTACTCGTGTTCCCACATTTCCACGATTTGGTATCCTTGCTGTTCTAACTTTAAGCGTTGGTGACAAGTGGCCTTGTACAAGTCTTCCATGGTACATTGTAAAAACTGATTTTGAGCGTACCGTTGAGGGTAGCAGATGGGACATCCGTGAAATAAGCAACCGTTAAACTCGTACACGATCTTAGAGTTTTCTAAGTCCCAGCCATTCACCGAATACGTTCCGATGATCTTTTCACCTCCTCTGTTTCGGGCGTGTTTGATCCATTTATCTTCCTTGTCAAGCACGTGATGTAGCCAGAGTAGGGCTTGACCGAGTATTGACGTTTGAGAAAACTGGTCGTTTGAGGGCGGATGACAGCCAGTCTTCTCGGGCATGAATCGTTTGCGGTACAGTAAGGAACACGCCTTGGTAATGACGCAGGCTTTTTCAATGGATCGATCTCTTCGTGCTCCATGAACAATTCTCGAAATTTTCCATAGTATCGCCGTAAAATGTCCACCTCGGAACGACAATACTTTAACATTTCTTCCTGAAAGTCGAAGGGGTCCGAGGCCGAGTTTAGTACCAAGCGCAGATAGCTTCTCGTTGTTCGGTGAGTCTGTTCTCGGGGTCATAGTAGTGAGCATCAGGCAAATGGGGTAAAACGGCATGTTGACTGGCTTCGGTATTGAAAAAGTGCGGAAATAGTCTTTGGCCATCTCTGCCATTCCAAATGTTTTAGGCATTTGACTCAAAAGGCATGGTCAAGTAACTCATCAAATCTTTAAACTGCACTTGTCACACTTGCATGGAAACGAGTCTAGCTCCGTTCAAGGTTGCTTTAGGACGTTTGGTGCTTTGTTCCGTATAGTATTTCAGAAGAAATTGTTCATCGTATCCCGAGAAATTGTGAGCCATCACCGTGACATCACGATGGCAATCTCCGTAACATTCGCTGTCCTCTGGCTCCACGTCTCGTCGATGGGGTCTAAGATCCATTTGGCAAATCGACCAGCGTGTTAGGTCCTCGAAAGATTTTTTCACGTCCTCAGGAAATCTTGCTACAGTGGGGGCAATGACTAAAGATACGTTCTTGGATGCACTTCTCGCACGCTTGATGAGCCACGCAGAAATTAGGAATGTGAATGCCAGTCTCTTGCATGCATTCGAAATCGAAAAAAATGAAAGGGTTTAGAGGCCAAACATCTCTCACATTTTGATCCACAATGCTTGTGTTGCTCTCGATTGTTATAGCCATGGTCACATTTCTCACAATAATAACCGTATCCCAGGAATGCGGTGATACTGGTAATGACATCGAAATGTTCATCGTGATGATAGATGTGAATGTATTTTCCGTCTTTAAATTTTTTTCCTCGAAACAACAGAGGTCCACGCACTTCTTGAGGGTACACTTACAAGGTGTAGCCTGGAGCCAAGACGTCTTGCAGTTTTTGCATTTCAGGAATGCCACAGGGTTTGTCTTTAGATAGGCCAGCTTGCTGTAACAGGGGTTCTACTTCTCTTCGTTGTTTGGTTCAGTTCGATTTTCGAATAGTCTGCCAGGCTCTTTTCCATTCTACCTTGTCGTTCTCATCGGCATTCGTTCGTCCCACCACGATGGCACGGGCTAAACACATCTTGTCTTGAGGGTTGTTAATTCGGACGAGACTCGTTTTGGAGCTACTAAGGTCGTCCACCAATAATACGTCCGGTCCCTTTGGGAAGAGAAATATTGGCCAAGTACAGGGTCGCTTTTCCATCCGGGATGTGAAACTTGTCGTTGGAATGCTGAACGTGTTGAATCTTGTCGATGACTCTGGAAGGTGTCAGTTCTGATGACCCGCTAAATTCGATCCAAACAGGGGAATTCAGACTGTGGTGATAAATGGAAAGTGTCAAGCGATCGTCTTCGTTGGCTCGACATTGCCGTTTCAGTGTGGTTAACAAAGAATCCCACCAATCGGTGATGAAGCCCACTGTTTCCTCTAGCGGTACGTACGACTTGAAATCTTTAAATTTCACCGTGTACGTGTAGGCCGTGGTTCTAGATTTTCTAGGGGAGCGTTTATTCGTCTCTCGAATGTGATAGTATTTTTCAGGGTTTACTGGGGGTGGACTCTGTTTTCACTTCGACTCTCTGGGTCTGGATTCTGGCTCACTCATGTCATCTTCAAAATCGCTGGCATGGATATAAGCCAAGACATCAGCTACTGTGCGAGGCGATAGGTCACCTTTTTGCCTTTTACTTTCTTCTCCTCCTTTCTTCACGAAATGATGCGATCGTTTCATCTTGATTGCAAAAGGTCAAATGACTGCATTTTAAACCCCATGGTGCCCTATATAATAATGTAAGGTCAGTGTCTTCCCTATATAAAGGGTTAGTGTCTTCTCTCGAAGTACTCATTTCACTCTCAATCCTACCAGAAAGATGGAAGAGCCAACACAGATTGAACTTCTGATCAGAGCTTTGCGTGGTGTCATATGAAGGTTTTCTTCAGAGAAGCCGACGGACTACTCATCCTACTTTCGACATAAAAGTCAAAATCCTGCTATATCTGTCAGAATAAAGGACATTGGTCTTCAAAATGTCCACGACGTCAAAGCAAGTCAGTCACCAAAAGAGAAAAAGGTCAAGATACATGTTATCATTGTCAAGAGAAAGGACATTGGTCTTCAGGCTGCCCTAAGAAACATCAGGAGCAGGAGGAAGAAAGGGGTCCGGACAGGAAGAAGAGGTACCCTCCGAAAAGGAAGAACCCAGACCCGTTCAGAAAGAGAAGAAAAGGAGACGAGACGAGACTGAGGAAGAAGAGGAAAAACCTGTGACAGTGAAGAAATTCAAAAAAGTTGAGAGTGAAAAGACCAAGAAGTCAAATGAACTTTTTAAAGTTATGTGTTGTGAAATTGGATTGTGTCTGTTTTTGTTTGTGTGCGTGGGCGTACTTGTGTGTGTTTGTGTGCGTGCGCGTACGTCTGTGTGTGTGCGTGCACGTACGTGTGTGCATGTGTTTGTGTGCGTGTGCGTGCGCATACATGTATATGTGTGTGTTTGTGTATTTATTTTTGTGTGCGTGCGCGTACGTGTGTGTGTGTGCGTGAGCATACGTGTATGTGTTTGTATTTGTGTGCGTGCGCGTACGTGTGTGTGTATGTGTGTGTATGTTTGTGTGAGCGTACGTGTGTGTGTTTGTGTATTTTGTTTGTGTTTGTGTGCATGCGAGTACGTGTGTGTGCCTGCGTGTGCGCGTACATGTGTGTGTATTGGTCTTTGTTTGTCCCTATAAAACTCCCTTTATCCCTATCAATTCATTTCACCTACTTACCTACCTACCTACAGTAGCGCGTATTCAGGTCAGCCACTTGCAACACTGTTGCCATTATTCCTCTGTTGTCCAGTATAGTGACGTTATTGAAGCTAGACTTTTGAGGCTGTAAATATAGACTTGGGTTTTTCCATAGGCATTTACACAGGTTCTAGCTATAAATATATACATGGGTGTTCATCCACGATCGTCACACAAGTTGAGACTATAAATAGTTACTTGGTTTATCCATTTTAGTCTAAACCAATATAACCTAATGTTCAGGGATAAATTTAGTCTCCGTTATTTTCTGGAACAATTTAGTCATTTTAGCGTTACTTTCAGTCACATCCATTTTGGCGTTGGTCTTATCCTCCTTGATTATAGCTTTTATAGAATCATTACAATTATGCACATTTACGAACACCGCCAAAATAATTTCAGGTCTAGGTAATGCTTTATATATAAATCTCGGGCTTTTATTAGTATATGTCTGTCTCTGTCTCTGTTGTGTTTGGCCCTCTACCATCCTTGTGTCTAGACAGGCCCTATACAATTTCCCCATTGTCCCTAGACAGGCCCATCCATGTTCAAGGTCCCCGTGTCCCTAGATGGTCCCATGTTCAATTCTCCTTGTCCCTATACAGGCCCATCCATGTTCAATTCCTATCTAGTGCCCTAGATAGGCCTATCATGTTAATTTCCCATAGACTGCCCAAGGGTACATCCACCTGTTTTACTTATACGGTGCCCCCCTTCAATACTATTGCAATATGCGTATGAATGCTTTCGTTGTAATAAGGATATAAATGCTTTCATTGCAATATGCCTATAAATGCTAGTTTAAGATATGTCTGAATAACTATATTGATGTAATAATCTATGGTTTCCAGTACCTGATGTCATCAAGTAACGGTTATATTACGAAGTGCAGAATATCACATAAAAGGTCATTGATTATTTCCAAACTCACAAACCCAGTAAGAAGGACAAGCCGGATATGTAGGTAGGTATACATGCTTGCAGTCAGCAGAATATATATATATATATATATATATATATATATATATATATATATATATATATAATTCACTTTATCACACATTTTAAACAGTTTGTGCAGTTCAATATGTCAACATGTTGACATATCACTTTGTGTGAATCTGATTGGTCCAGCATTCTCATTACTGACTGGTTGAGACCTAACCCATCCTTCTGGAACTTATTTTTTGCTATAACAAAATTTACAATAATCATTTTGGTGTCCATTTTTAGGATCGATTGCCCAAGGGGCATTGGGGAAAATTGTCCCGTCTGTCAGAATGTGGCTAATTTATGCTCAACAGAGGCTTACAAATAAAAGTACCGGTATCGGTCAATGGACAGAGGGCGGGGGAGGGGGGAGAGGTAGTAACATGGACACCAGCCTATGACAAGCGTGATTTAAAGAATAATGTGGACATATACCAGTCTCCCAACTGATAGAAAGTTTTAACTATAGCATTCTTTTTACGGTTAAATACCAACAAGGTAATGTTTCTTATTACGTTTTCGATTTCGACTCTAAATCAAAGTAATCTTTTTGTTTATGTCTACAGTACTATTCTAAACCAAAAATGCAAATATCTGGTTACAAATATATTAAATCTGGAATTTCTGCATCCAGTTGTTGTGGAATTGACACTTTCCGCGGAAACATTGTAATTATTTGAATCGACCGATGCAGGTACTTTTATTTGCAAGCCTCTGTTGGGTATGGCTCATCTAATGTAAGTGAACGATGTGACATTACACTGTACAGGAGTTTAAATCGGAGACCCAGTGTTGAAAAATGATGTTGTCTTTGTCAAACGTTCTACTGATTTGGAAGAAAATTTGCTTTTTGAATTGTAATTCGTCAAAAATATACTTTTAAATGTTACTGGTTATAGAACTGAGCATTATTAATTTAAATAGCGTCTGGACAATTTTTTACGCTCAACAAATGAAACCTGCTATTTCTGAGTCAGAATGAACTTATTTAATTAAAATAAAACTATTTCGTAACAATTTTAAATGGGAAATGATTTAGTATTAAATTTATGAAACTTATTGAATAATGTCTACCTTTGCTCGTCAAGGCTCGCAAAAACTGGACATTATTCAACTCCTTTCTTTAATTTAATATTAAATCATTACTCATTGAGATCCCGTATTTATCACATGACGCTCACATTTATAAGTGTCTAGAGAAAAGAATCGTATCTCACACTTTGACAAAAGACATGCCAATGCTATATTGCATGTGTTGCTTTTTGTTATGTACATACCATATTTTGCAACTCGTGTGATAAATTTTATATCAAAATAGCATTCATAGAAGATCCTCCAGTTATTCATTCAGCATTGCCCACGTGGCTCACCACGACTATAAGGTATAAACATGCTTCAAAAATAAACCTTGCACAATTAGAAAACCTCTGTGTGATATATCTGAGATGAGCATATATGGGATTCTTTGCACGATACTCTCGCTTATGAGGGTATATTTGAGAAAGACACTCCTAAATCAGACTGGCCACTCCTTGTATTTGGGAAAATAATAAAATAAAATGCACGGTTAATGAGAAATCTTCTTTGATAAAATTCTACAGCTGTGGTTTCTCAGTCAGGCTGTATCGCCTATTGCTATAGGCCTTTTACGTAAGCCTGGTGTCATCTAGCTGTTCCAAGCAGTGCATAGAAAAGCCACTCGTACTGCATTACCGGGTAATAATGCAGAAGTAGTGTTATAAGGCAATCCTTTCTTTTTATATTTGGAAATATAAAAATGCAGGAAACTGAAATAACAGTAACGATGTTAAACGACTGCGTGTGATTTGTAACAGGTTATAAGTGAAGGAATCAAGGTCAAAATGATTTCCACACTAGTTGAGTTCAAGACCTCTGGCAGACTATTACAGTCTGCATCATTCTTACCACTAATCTAATCATAACACATACATTGATGTCGTCTAAGAAACCCCCACAATAATCACTGATATGAAACATCGTTTTAATTCTTAAAACGTAGATTTTTTCGTGTACAGCAAAATGACAGATGAGCTCTTTCGTTTTAAGATCATATCTCGGCTCTTTTTTTTGTACTAATGAATAATTGGGATACAGTTTATAAAAAATATACCAAAATACATTGTCTCTGCTTGATCTGATATTCGAGTTAAAAAAAAACAAACCATCTTTGGTGGTGAATGAGCATCAAACATGGCCTCGCCTTTGTGTGCGTGCGTGTGTATGGTTTAGTTTTTTTAACGTTGTTTTAACAATGTTTCAGTCATATCGTTACGATGTCTGCAGTGTGACAGTTTATAGTGATGTTTAGCACTGCGGCATCATGCCGCAGGCTTGTAGCATGATGTCCCACCCAGTCACATTATTCTGACACCAGGCCGACCAGTTCTAACACTAACCTCTTAATGCTGAGCGCCAAGCGAGGCAGCTGCTAGTACCATTTTAAAGTCTTTGGTATGACTCGGCCGGGGTTCAAACCCGCGACCTCCCGCATCCGAGGCGGACGCTCTACCACTAGGCCACTGGAGCGGTATTCTCGTCTTTTTGTAGGTACGTGGTTAGCATCACTAAACAGCGTTTAAATTGGACCTATTTTTGTGTGTACGTGTTGATGTACCTAGACTTAATTTCGACTCATTTATAACGTAATATGAGAATTAATGTGCCATTCTATGAAGGATCACAAAACAAAAATGACAGCTGATTCTGTCTTTGACGACTTCGTAGAGATTATAGGACTCCGCTTAGTCGTCCGAATCCAGCATTTACAAGTTTACTGTAATTAAGGCGTATCTTGTTTATTACGCAAACGTAACGTTATAAACAAATACAAAAACGGAAAAGGCTCATCTCGGATACTATTGAGTACTTAAATTGGGTTGGGGGTGGGGTAGTGGTGGAGACTCGACAGTTCTGATAACCTCGCCATTTTCTTCGAGCGGGAATGTACGAACTACACCAATCATCAAAGGATCCAACAAGGGACAATTCTGAGTTCAAGAGATGTATTTGCAACATAAATTTTATAAATTACTCTTTCATGAGGACCAAGCATTTATGAAATAGCAGTTTGTAGTTTAGAGAGAGAGAGAGAGAGAGAGAGAGAGAGAGAGAGAGAGAGAGAGAGAGAGAGAGAGAGAGAGAGAGAGAGAGAGAGAGAGAGAGAAAGTGAGAGTGTCCCAGCCACTGTGAAGTAGCATCAGCCCAAGCAATCCCTCCGAATTCCGTTTAGCAACCTTTTTAAAAAAAATTATAAGATTGATCCACAGAATTAACTTTCGGGGGGAGGGAGATGGAATGCCTTGTTACAGTACTGCTAATACGCTACTGCACAGTCAGCTTTGTTATTGATTTGCAGTCGCTCTATGTTCTTTTGCAGTTACTATATCGTTGTCATGTTTCTTCTGCACTTAACTTATTTCCCCAAATATGTAACACGATCTAATTTGCTCAGAATAATATAATTTGTCTCCAAAGATAGATATGGATGATAGTTTCCTATTGAAATTAGATCTGCGATTTGGAATACGTGTATTACAGTTGATAATATCAGAATGATTGGATCATACAATATGGATGATGATAATGATGATGATGATGAATCTGTGTGTGTGTGTGATTGAGTGTGTGGTTTTCATCATGAAGTTATCAGCTGCCTTGAAATGAACTACTTTTTAAATAGTTTGCTTTAAAATGTCTCCACCTTTTACTCGCAGTACCATATGTAATTTTCTTTGTCATTAATTATTTGATACAACTTAAGTAGCTCTTTGTTACTGATCAGTATGTAATGGTCATTGCTGTTGTGGGTTTAGCGCCATTTTTCAGCACACGACAGGCTATACATGGCGGCCAGTATAACTAGTGGAGAAAGCTGGGAAAGAACCATCAACCTATTGGAAGCTACTGGCAAGCTTTATTGCACACCCAAAAAACCAAATCCAAGACTCGAACCCACGGGGAAAGAGGTGAGATAAAGAGCGCTTTTGATCACTCGGCCACCCGAGACCCCCCGTTAGGGCTGTAATTAATATCAAGCATTATGTCAAATGGAAAGCTTAGAAAGCACTATGATTCAAGTTGGAAAATAAATCACTGGTTGAAAAAGATCTCAACCTTCCTATAAAGCTAAACTGCTTACCATAAAAAGACATTGATATATGAATTAAGGAAATAATAGCTTCATTGTTTATTTCCATGATTCAGCGAATCTTTTTAAAACTAAATGATCCAACATGAATTGCATATAAGTATTGCACATGTAGCCTTCAATCAGTAGATTGATTAATTGTCGATTTAATATTTCCAGATCCACGCATCTTTCCATGCATCAATCCGTCAATCCACCCGTCAATCTACTCTGATACTCAGGATAATATACATACCTGAGCTAATATGGTTTCACTAGGTTCCTCATCATTTTATCCAATGATTTTGGCCAATGCAGATCTTACAACTGAAATAACAGAATACGCAACGTTTAACACAGAAATTTAGCTCTCCCCTATTTCAGACGATCCTGTTTCTTCTATATTAATATTTTGTAACACGTTTTATTTTTAAAAAGCGCATTGATATTTGTTTCAGCAAATGCAGTTTTATTTTATTACCTTTTATTGAATTTCGGCACTTCTTTCCATTTCAAATATTGAAACTTAAGAAATGGACTCCATGCATAAGTAGAGCGAATGAATTACCTAACATAGGTTTAGAATACTGCTTTAGAAATCATGATCATCGATCTCTAAATTATGCTGATTTGACCAGGTACATACAAATACATCACATTATGTCATTTAATATGCCGCATCGCTTTATCATTGACGTCTTGCAGGTCGATTGGCACAAACATTCTCGACACGTAACGTCATTTCAGTATCTATTTTCTAGAATGCTTTGTAAGTCGATTGATATAAATGACCCGACCACGTTATGTCACTTCATCACGCTGAATTAGACATGAATACTTTGCAATTTAATTGGCACAATGCCCCTACAGCCCCTACATTAATTTTGGGCAGAATGCAGCACATGTTCATCATTGATTCCTTGCTCATTGATCGGTACAAATGCCACTAACATTTTATGTAATTTCATTGCTCAATATCTGCCGATTCTTGATACATCGACTGGTTGACTGGTTCAAAAGATGAGTGGTTCAAAAAGCCGTACATAAAAGTTGTCAATTAAGCACACCGCATCTGATCATCGTCTCTTGCGACTCGTTAGCATAGTTTTAAAACTATACCTGGTCGATGGGTTTTGCTTGTGGCATCGAATGTCCAATATAAAGCAGAGCTTAAAGATCACAAAATCAGGTTACGTGAAATGTCAAAATCAATAATATCTGTCCCTTATCGAGGAAATATCAAAATCAATTAACTTTGTCCTTAATAGAGTGATATTGTGGGCTTGTAATCCAGACAATTCGACACCAATGTTCACCGATATTTTATTTCTCTGAATTATTATCGCAATGAGACAAAAACAAGGACAATGAAGACACCGCCAAACAACTTTGCTCATCAAGTGAGCGACAGACAATACAAAAATTTTCTGTCCTGATATTTAAAAAAATTAAATTCTGATATCCAAACAAAAGTGTTATTCAGGTTAGCCAGTGTGTATTATGTGTATGGACATTTCTGAAAAGGCGACGGTTATGTTGTTTGAGAAGACATTCGTTGTATAAACAGGTCAGTAAGCACAAATAATTATCAAAGAGGTTGCTAACTTATCAGACAGAAGCATTTCAATGTAAACCCATCACTCTGCGCCATAGCCGCTAAATAAGCGACTCCTATCTGGATATTCACTATCCGGTTTTCGATATTATCCCTACGCCAGTAAACTCCGACGTCAGGTTTGTGTATTAAGAGCAACACAGTTCCAAACACATGGTCCCATTACCTCACGAAGTCAGTTTCATAATATTTTGGAAGTAATTTAAACTAGCACAATTCTTTCAAAAAAGTGTTAATATGTTTTTGGAAAGTGTAAAATTGCCGATACTTATTTGAGCACTTCCGTTGTGAAATCTTCATTTTCGGAGGTACGTAGTTCTACACGTTGTAAAGCTCTTCAGTTTCGGAGGTAAGTAAATCTGGCTTGTAGTTCGCAATCCCATAAGGTCTAAATAGAAGTGATCGGTCTTCAAAATTAACTGAAACTTGCGAAATTTGGTAAACTCATTTAAAAATCTTGCTTAGGATATACAACCAGAGAAAATGTTGGAGTGGAGTTTGAGGAATGCAATGTATGTATGTATGTGTGTGTATGCATGTGTGTATGTATGCATGTGTGTATGTTATGTATGTATGAATGCATGCATGACTGACGTTATTTCCTCTTTAACAAATATTACATCAGATTAAATCAAATTCCGGATAATACAAGATCATGAACTACAACAGAAAAGTGACAAAAATAAAAGTACTGTGTCAGTTACCGTATTGACAAACGGTACATCTGAATACCTGCGATGATACACATATGTAGTCATAGCTAACTAGCATTTGGCATAGCATGGCATTGATCTTTGAACATTTGCTTGATGATGATATTGACACAACAAATGTCAGTACGTCTATATTGTTATGTGCTTAACATTAACTTTGAAATAGTATGTATGTTTGTATTGATGTGTGCGTGCGTGTATCTATGACTGACTGACTTTATTACCTCTTTAGCAAGGACAACATCAGGTTAATAAAAACACGAATTGTATATAATACAAGATCATGAGACAATAAAACACCGAGAACGTATACAAGAGAAATACTGCGTCAACTAATCCCTTTACAAGATAAAATATATTAATACATACAATCGTATAATAATATCTAGGAAATTTTAAAACTTATATTTCTTGGTATAATATGGCCACAACCTTTTTTCCCACATTTACCTGGAACTGCTAATGCCACAGCGAGTGTACATCAAGCATATATTGTTACATGATTAACAATAACCTTGGAATAGAAACGACACCGGTTTTTATGTGTGCATTTGATTAAGTTTGAGAATTATGCTATAATAATTCCAATTTTTATGAATTGAATGCGTTTTCTACGTTTTCATTGGATTTAAACGGTCACGTGATACTGATCTAGAATTTTTTTACACATCGATGAATTTTGCGGACTACTTTTGGTTCTCCATTTCAAGATCATTTGATGTGGAGTTTTATCTATATGAACGCCTTACACCCTAATAACAACAAGCTTCCACCCAACTACTCCTGTGATTTCCTATCAAAAATGATCCAAGTCACAGATTAAAATCTACCATTAAAAGTTAAAACAATGTAATTGCATAGACCTTCCTGCACTCCAGCACTCATCCCTTTTGCCTAAGAAAGCATATGGTAGGCTTTAGGAGCCAATCTTAGGAAATTATTGCATTTCACCTCGACATCATGTTACAGCATCGGTTATTAAAGGTCAGGGTTATATTCAACGAAAGGATCGCACTAAAAATGGACACAAGTTTGCTTTTGAAAGACCGAAATGAGTAGAAAGTAACAACGAAGTTGCTACAACACGTGCCACCCGCAAGCGTAATTTTCGAGAAATAAAAAAGGAATATTCCTGGTTTAACCGAAACAACCATTTTTATATATTAAAATAATGATCATAATATATCACTGGCATGACCCGCTATGACATTCTTCCCCGTATCACTGTATAAAGAATAGATGAATCTTGGCTAGCGAACATAGGGCTATGTATTCTATCGCAGTTAAGAGGCTAATGAAAGAAAACTTTGATGTACATAAAAGTACATGTTTTGTTGATTAAATCTGCTGATCTGATGTTAGAAAGGAAGTAAATTGGAATTATAAGAATTAAATGATCATGATTGGGTATTTATCGATGTGTAAATTTTACCTAATCACTCACAAAGTTTACATAAAGTCCTTTGGACTTGTTTATTTTGTGAGAGATTAGGTAAAATCCATCGACTCATCGATTCAACCATCCATCCATCACTCGGCTGCACGGCCGCCATGGCCCAGCCCCACGGCCGTCATGGTCAACTTCCATGGTCAACTCCACAGCTGGCACCACGTCGACCACGATCACCATGGATCACTCTGGTCAGCTGAAAATACATCTAACACCGTGTACTATTCATGACACGGGCACATAGGATAAAACGTAATGACGTTATATGGTAAGTTATACAAATCACATTATCGGTACAATATTACAAAACAATAAATCGGTTCAGAAGTGAACCCGTGTCCGATAAGATTCCTACAGTACTATAAGTTTTTTAATAAAATGCAACTTTATATTGTTAATGTAAATCTCTTGCTAAGTCACAAACAAGAATGGAAAATCTTGCATTATACCACGCAAGCCAAAGCTACATAGAAAATGTACAAAAATAAACGTGGTGGTACAATAGTCGTAACTTACAACATACAAAAGAAATAATATACACAAGAAATAAATTACATACCTCTACAGCTGAAGATGTGCAAGTCCCTAAGTTTTATTGGTGTGGTTACTCTCAGATTGACATCATTTGAGTAACCCCCTTGTGACAAAGTTAATTTTATGTGTTCATGTTTTTCTTCCATATGTGTGTGTTTCATGTATTAATTTTATTAAATTTCGTTTTTATTAAATTTTGAGCAAGGGTTTGTACACCATTCAAATCTTTATTTCTTCTAATATATCAAATTTCTGGAGTTATTTAATTCATGATCATAGTTTCCTTTAAGTCTAAAGTGTAATAAATGAAAGCTGAATTAAATTAATTCATATTTAATTTCTATTAAGTATAGTTTTATAGTTTTAATAAATAGATATCAATTATACTGTTTCTGCTTTGCGCATAGGTTGTTTGAGATCTTAATTGGGCACGAGCAGCATTCACACTGCGCATTCGCGATCACGTGAACACTAAGCTCAGGTGCCACGAGTTTCTTGTCTAATACATGAATGACAATTTTGATCGTAAATATAATATTAAGTGGCTATAGTTAGGTTACTAATAATTTAATAATAATCTATTAAAGTAATACATGAATAATTGTTTAGTTTAGTCAATTTAATTGTAATCAGTAAATTTTGAAAATTTAGCTATAATATTTATTGGTAAAGTTGAATTAATATTAAACTGTTTAATAAGTGTTCTTCGCATTCGTTTAAGTTGTTTAAACATTTCTTACGTAATATGAATCATAAGTCCGTTTTCCATTGCGTTAAGTCATCTTTTAATCCATACAGTATGGCGAGTGTCCTTTCTCCCCGATTACTGGAAGGAGTCTCAATATCGCAATTTTGTCGATCTGTCCTTTCTCCTTGCTCAACAGGAAGGAGTCTCATCATCGCATATTGTATTCAATTTCTTTTGTATTTCATTAATTTCTTTTAATATTCTTGCTCCATGGCCTTAATTTAAAGTCCGTTTCGTTTCCGTTCGTTTGATTCTTAATTCTTCCTCTGTTTATCTGACATTTTGGAACTAGGGGGCTCCAGTACTGAGTAAACTGCTTGCTGACAAGACGTTCCGTAATGTGAAGATATCAATCTGCGGTGAGGCATTTATATACAGACGATGTAGCCGTGCTAAATGTAAATCGGGTTTTCCCATCGAGAGCACTTCGCACGTGCTGAAGGGATGAACCGAACTCACTATTTCGAAATATTGTACAATATACAAAAATCACCCTCGGGTATCATTGTTGTTGTTGCTGTTGTTGTGGGGCTTAACGCCATTTTTCAGCACACGATAGGCTATACATGGCGGCCAGTATTAATGGTGGAGGAAGAAACCGGGAAATCCCCGGAAAGAACCACCGACCCACGAGAAGCTACTGGCAAGCTTTCTCACATATCCACATTCGCCGAATCTTAGACTCGAACCAACGCAGACAGAGGTGAGATGGCAGTGATCCGTAACGGACAGCGCTTTAGACCACTCGGCCACTCGGGGCCCCCCGGGTATCATTGTACACAAAAAACGAAACCAGAGTACATGGTCTTAATAAATAGAGGGATTTATACAATTCCGTGACAATAAGATTATGCCCGACAATTGTGACCTATATTATTACATTCGATAATTATAGCGCTGATTATATAATTGTATCATGCAATAATAATAATAATAATAATAATAATAATAATAATAATAATAATAATAACAATAATAATGATAATAATAATAATAATAATAATATTTTGCATTTAATGCTCTTTGTGAGCTTGATGGGCTACTTGGCTACAATATATTTTGTACCCGTTTGTTATGATCCTTCTGGCTGTCATATCCTGCTTTGATCCTAATCATTCATTTTTACATTGATAAGGAATAATCTATTTTCGAAATTAAGGATGACATTTGAAGAATTGGTGTACTATGAAATTACATAAGCTCATTCGGCAAATTGTTCAAGTCTGACTTGTTTCCATGGCGTTCATGAAAACAGTTCTAAGTAAACGTTTATGGACTTGTTTGCTTTGAAATGGCGCGATGCCCCTGGCAACGTTGTAAACTGTATGTTATTCAAATGGATTTATCAAATCAGGATAATTCAGAATTTATTATTATTATTATTATTATTATTATTATTATACATACATACATACATACATACATACATACATACATACACATGTCACGATGTAATTTTTAGGAATTTTTAGAATGTATGATTTTTGGAGCTGTAATTTGAATTCATATAATTTTAATCAAAGTATGATTTTTGGAATTGTAATTTACATTCACATAAGAAAGAAAATGATTGTTAGGATTTTTGTATTAACTGATTGTAGAACAAAGCCATCTGTACTACAGCTATATATTGTAAAACAAGGAGATGCTATTAGTCACTGTATGTTGGGGTTCTACGCCAGCTTCGTTATAAGACAACAGATGTATCTAATAAACTGTATCCATTACAAGCTATGATTTACGAATTCCTAGACATTGGTATAAACAAAAGCTAGTCAGGGTCTGAGTGTACAAGAGCGGTTCTGACCAAGCAAGGTATCACTGTAGCATGAGGGTCATGCGTGATCCAAGGGTAAAGTGAAGCTGGAGATTGTAAGGCATGCCATATTATGGTAAAGCCGACGTCTCGCAGAATAGAAATCTCTATGCATACCCTACGCCCGCACGGCTTCGTAAAGAACTGCTGCCGTACACTTAGACCTGGACTTCCTGTTTTCCAGGTAAGAGTAATGTAATTAGTTATAGTTAAAGATTTTTCTATGAAACACGTTTAGAGATTATTTCATCCGCCCCTGGAAAGCTAGTAACATATTATTATTATTATTATTATTATTATTATTATTATTAGTAGTAGTAGTAGTAGTAGTAGTATACAATATGAATTTTTAAATATAGTGTTTCTTGGATTGTTTAAATTTATTTAGAATTTGTGTTAATTTAGAATATTAAGCTTGGTTTTTGTAGAAATGGTTTGCTACCAACTTCATGCTACAAATAATTTATTTAGAAATAAAATACCGAAATTACAGAAAATAATATTCTAGTTGAGAATTAAGATTTAATCAAATACATTGATTGAAAATATCTTTGGTATTGATTTGTAATATTTTACTCTAGCATTTTTGCACCATTGGCAAGTTATTTGGCTTTTAATTCTGAAATACGGAAATTATAGAATTGTGTGAAGTTGGTTAGCTCTAACTAAATTAAACAGTTTTATTATATATTTTAAATGAATTGTGTGTAATCTGTGTCTATATCTAGTGTAGTTTGTTTAATTTTAACAAAAGAATTGGTGCCGCACACTTAGACCTCGACTTTCTGTTTTCCAGTTTGATCCCGTGCCTCTTCGCACACATTAGCGATGTAACACCTATATCGCTAGAGTGACACCGCCTAAAAGGGGCCAGAATGACATCTTCTTTCTTCCTCTCTTTCGATCTACGACCATAACAACAAGGGAATCAGAACTATCTACGTTCCAATTTCCATTCATTCATGAAAATTGGTGGAGATCTTTTTAACTGGAAAACAAACCATCATGAAGTCAGGTGTTACTCCGCAAAGACTGAACTACTTTTCTGTGATTTTAGTACCTTTCGCCTACAAGAAGGGACAGTTCTTAACATCAGCGCCAGGAACATCATTGCGAGAAGTTACACAATTACCACTGAGAGGATTTCCAGCAGCAACAGATACATAGCCGGTGAGAATTCTTCCTGCAGTAATACCTTAGATGCCCGACATTTCGAATGCATACAGTAGAAGCGTCAGAGTGACACCGACTAAAAGGTGCCAGAATGACATCTTTCTTCCTTTCTTTCGATCGACGACCACAACAACATGGAAGAAAAAATCATTTAACCATTCCGTTTCCATTCTTTCATGAAACATAGATGCATATATACATACATACATACATACATACATACATACATACATATGTCATAGGTGGAGTGACGTCAGAAGCTTGGTCAGTTAATCCCGATTAAACGCATATTGGCAGGTAGCGGCCTAAATAAGCAAACCAAGATCATATTCCGGCAACTTGCAATATTTCTGTCTCCTGAGTGGTTAGATATAGGCGAAATCCCCAAAACAATGACGTCATTCCCACTACGGCTAACTTGTAGACAGTGTTTTGCTGGTGGCTTCATGTTGGAGTGGTGTATAAAAATGAAATGTACCCTTCTTCCTTACTTTTTTTTTTAAAGACAGAGGTTAATAGTTACATGCGCTCCCACGAGTTTTGTCTGCGAAGAATTCAAGCTCCAAGTTCCAAAGCTATGACAGTTTACAAGATAAGATTTATGTATTTTTGTAAAAAGTTGAGTCAGACTACTAGGCCGCTAAATTAGCATCATGTATGTGTAGCCTAGAGACAACGCCTAATTTTGGGTTTTGAGCTTACGTGTATTGCTCAAAAGGTTTCAGAAATAAGGGGTCTCGGGATACAGGTACGTATGCTCAGGCGCATCTTAAGTTATGGGCAGATATCAAATCCGTGTATCATTCTACACAGTATATGGAGTATTATGACAAAATGCCAAAAATACTTTTTTTGTTTTGGAATTTTATTTAATACAAATGTTGTTTTAGAACTGATAGTATGTACTTGGATACTATTCTTTGATGTCTCTGACTTTCCAGGTATGTATTACCTGTGAATATCGTTGAAAGCACTGGAAAGGATATAATTCTTTGAAGTTAAAGTAAAGTAATTTTATTCTTTCTTGTTATATGTAGTATACAACGAACCCATACGATGCACAGCAAGCTATTTGTAGAGGCAAGTCTAAAGATCGGTAAAGTAAGAAGAAGAATCTGTGTGGATCCATTCCAATATCCAGACCGGGCCGTTTGGATTCATCGCAAAAGCCATAACAGACTGTGCGGATACATTACAATAGCCACAACGGACTATGCGGGTACACTGCAGTTCTCCAAAAGACTGTATGGATAAATTTCAATAGCCCCAACGGACTGTGTGGATAAATTCCAACAGCCCAAACAGACTGTGTGGATACATTTCAATAGCTCAAACGGACTGTGGATAAATTTCAATAGCCCAAACCGACTGTGTTGATAAATTTCAATAGCCCAAACGGACTGTGTGGATAAATTCCAATAGTCCAGATGTGTGAATACATTTTCAAATACATAAATTTAAATGGCGTATAGTTAGTTCAATAAACAAAAACATCTATAGTGCAAAAGATGCGAAGATAATAAGATACATACATAAATGACATATACATGCTGGTGCAGATCAATACAAATCAAATAAGCAGATTATTCACAAATATCTCAGACGGGAGAAATAAATGTTTACTTTATTAAGGGCAATAATATGAGGATAAAAGTAGATGCTCTATAATTCAAATTTATACTTAAGTAATGGTCATTCAAGACCATTAACAAGATAACTGAATATAGGATGCCATCTATATTCTCTAATGCCTTATTAATATAAGATAACAAAATTATTCAAAGTTCTAGTATACTGGGTATTCATAAGTTCTAGAAAAATGTAAATATACGTGTAATTTTTCACAATATATATATATATATATATATATATATATATATATATATATATGCTATATATATATATATATATATATATATATATATATACCTTCACTATACTATATAACAATATATATATAATAATAATAATAATAATAATAATAATAATCTTCAAGGGTGTTATAAATAGAGCAAGATCTGACATGAACTGGTTGATCAGGTAAGTGAATCCATATTTCTAGATAAAGTACTACCTTCTGTAAAAATTACCAATTTTGTTTTTTGAGTATTTACTTAGTACAATTTTATCTTTGCAATAATTTAGTACGGCCTGAAGGCCACTGGGCGAACCCGAAAAGATGGTGATGTCATCTGCGTATAAAGAATAAAAAGGCGCAACATGCCAGTCTCGATACCTTCGATGCCATGCATGGCAAAGTCCTCTTCTAAATCATATATATTGAGGATAAAAGAGAATTCATCAAATACACATCATCATATTAAACTCATCACTTCTGCATTCATATACGTCTATTTGATTGTTTTAAACCAATGGTAATAAAAGGTAAAAATTATCACAAATAATTTCCAAAAAGATGTTTATTTTACCCTAGCCACCTGTACAATTTCTTGCCCACTGAGACTTAAATGCAGTTTAAAAACATTTTGATTTTAAATCGCGAAAGACCTTTCATCTTCTGTGAAAACGCAATGAATCAAACGAAAGATTGATTCTCTTGAGAACAAATATCAAAATGACGATGGTCATTTCTTAAATATACAAGACAGTTTTCTAGATCTTGAACAGGATAAATAAATGCAATCGCAGAATACATGGTTTTTCTATTTTGTTTGGGATAAGTGTTACTAAATCAGCTGATGACCAAAGGGGTCTAATGATGATTTTGTTTGGTCTTAAGGAATATGTATTGATCTAGTTATATGAGTTGGCGTCAGTATTTTCCAAAATATGTCTGAAAATTCCGTTGTAAGACCTGCACCACGCACTCCCTGAAGTGAGCTTGACACCGTCTCTGAACGATACGAAAGACTCGTGTCATTTCTTTATTTAATGAAGACCTGTAATGAGCCTAACGGAAGTCTTCCGGAACCGATCATAGTGTTAGTGCTGCTTACCCAGCTCCTTAATGAGACATATGGGCTCAACAAGAATGAACGGCATGATATACAATCTACGCGACTGGATGCCGGATACGTATATCAGAAAGGAATTTATGCGGAAAAGTGATCAACAGGGTTTTTAACTTGGATGTTGATCATTCTGATTAATTGATCATAATCACGGAGTCTGAATCAAACAAATAATAGTTTTCATTGGACAATAAAATATAGAAAATTCGACTATTCTGAATTCCGAAGCCCTAAATTCTGTTATGAAAACTTATAGTTTTGAGCAGTATAATTCTTTATAGAGGCTGATGGATATTATAAAAAAAGCAAGCAACAAATTAAAAAAAGAACAAAGTAAAACAAACAAACAAGAACAACCCAAAAATATTTGATGTCGATTTCTGAATACTCTTTTTAATGGTTTATCGCTGACAGAATAATTGTCAATGTTTCATGTACGTATTTTGGAGTATGGATTGAATATGTACCGTTCAGCCTTTATATGTTACCTCACGTTGCTTGATCTGATACGTAATCAGAGACTTAGACTTTGACATAGTACGTTTAGAACTTTCCTTTCAGGAAGACGCTTTGTTGAGGCAAACGATCATTTAATCTCAGACCAACGAAAACGACTCTTCAGTGCAGTACCTGTTCTTTACCAATTCGAAACGCCGTCAACAACCTCTCTCCTCTTTGTCATGTATATCTATATCATGTCTTTTACTTTGATGTATGCCTCTATGTTGAATATGAGCTATCAATAGGTGTTGACAAGTTTTAAAATCAATTGTAATAATGAGCCTGTTTACTCGCTTGTGGGGATCTCCCACTGGATGTTTCAGTCAGATGGGATCTGTAGCGACGTGGGAAAATTGCGACAAACGTCTCGTAGGGAGTATTACAACAGGGATCGATGAAGAAAATATTATGATGTAGAGCTGTATGTGTATATATCAGGAGGTAGAGGTGGACAATTAATTCGTTCTAATTTCCTATATTCTTGTTTTAATATCAATATGCTGATGTGTTTAATGTCGTGTTTTGAAATAATTTGAGGAAACAGTTGTTCGGATTATTCATTGGAATTACAAAGTGCTCATTGACTTTGGACTATAATATTTTTCTGGGATTATTGTGAATTTATTCAAAGGAGTTCTTGCCAATGTCATTGTGATACATCAAGATTGTTAGCACATCAGCACATTAAGGACCCAAAATTCATTCGGAACAAGCGATTCTTTTGGATTTGTAATGGAACTTGTTAACATATTATTTTGGATTAATAATACTGTAGGTTCTTCTTAAAATTTCATTTTATAACTTAAAGAATGACATTATTTATTAATTTTTGCAAAACTTGTTGAGTTTGCTTCTCTATGTTTATTAATTGAAGACCATTGAGTCGTAACATTTTTCAAAGTAAATTAATTGAAATCGGAGCCTCGTAATGTGTATATATATATATATATATATATATATATATATATATATATATATATATATATATATATATATATACATATATATATATATATACACATATATACAGCTCGAAAGATGGAAGACAAACATGGAACTACCACTGTAATACCTATTGCACCAATTACTGGAAACTTATGAATTTGTACTGCAGAAATTACAACCACACCCACAGTTTTAAACTATATATTAACTTCTCAAGAAAACAAAAGTCAACATCTTTTTGGATTCACTTTCCACATCGAAGACCTTGCAAAACCTTATATAGACAAGATATTACAGAAACATAATGTGCTCACAGAGTCTGGGACAATTCTTTTGTACTGTTTGCTCCGATTCCTATTGGTACAAAAGTTAACGAAAGGGCCGATAAAGCAGCAATCATGTCATGCTGTCACCCATTTCCGAATGGAAGGTTCCATATACTGACCTCAAATATTGTATAAATCAACATCGTCTTCAAATTTGGAAAATCTGTAGAATGAACACTCCATAAACAAAATTCAGACCATCAAACCCAATACTGGAGATTGGGATCACTTGTATAAAACAGATCGCATAGATGAGGTGGTGTTGAGCCAATCGCATATCGGACACACAGTCTTGATTCTTGCATACCGCCTGAAGGGTGAACTTCGACCAAAAAGTTCATACCATGCCAGTATCCAAGCGATGTGAGCCGATGGTGGTCCGCTTATCAAAGCAAGTGTCCAATTGTAACCATCGACAGCAGTCGTGAATTACAGTTTTCGCAAAAGTAAGCCAATCTACTGAAGCATTACACCGTGGTAAGATTTCATTTACGCTTAGCAACAGTCCATTTACAATATAGGAACAAACGATATGCATTATCAAAAGAATCAATGAAAGAATAATGGTAATTGAATATTAATGTGAATCCTATGTTTAATAGGGTAAAATTTAATATCACGCCGCCATGTTGAAATGTATGCAATGTATAAAACTTGGTAGGTATAGTAGGTTTTCCCTCGAAGGGTATTTCTGGCTAGAAATTTAACAGTGTATGAATCTTTTTTGGAGGGAAATGAAATATATTGGAGCGAGAGCATTAAAACTGAAATGAATATTACGTCGTAGGATTATAATGAGTGGGTCTCAATGAAGTCTAACGGAAATGTATTGAATTGGATCACTAAAACATAACAGCATATATTAAAGGCAGGAAGTATCCCCAAACATTCACTATTAATCTAGCTGGTTTGAATGACAGATATACCAGGTTTACTATCAGCCAGGAGGTTTTGTTTTTGTTTCAAAAGGTTGGCGAATTTTCATCTATCAGTTTCTAAACACCAGTGTTATATTTTACACATGTCTAATTAACAAATTAAGATTTGGCGCGTGCCAATTTAGGGTCTAAAATTTTGCAATTCTGTCCGCTGCAATGTCTTTACCTTGGTTTACGACTTATGAGTGTTAAAAATTACATTGCTAAAATTTTGCCTGTTCCTTCATTGGCTGTAATTTTGAATTACTCAATGAACGCCTTGAAAATAGATGATTTGTTTTTCCTAATACAGAGCAAAGTTAAAAGGTAATCTGACATTGTTAAACCAGAATTTTGATGTGCTAAGATTACACGATTCATAATGTAATAATGTATTCAGTTGCCTCCCTATTTTGAGAGAGAGAGAGAGAGAGAGAGAGAGAGAGAGAGAGAGAGAGAGAGAGAGAGAGAGAGAGAGAGAGAGAGAGAGAGAGAGAGAGAGAACTGGCTTAAGGCTATTTTCACAGTGTTTTAATTCCGCAATTTTTCATTTAAAAAAAAAAATAAAGTCAATCTGTAGCAATGTAATTTATGGTACACTCTAAATCGCAAGCCAATGTCATGTTATTAAAGGATGACATAATTATTAGAAATGTAAGACCCTAGTCACCGAACGCAATGCTCCCAATTTAATCGTTTTTGATTAACCATAACTTTCTTCGAAATCAAAGATCAATAATTTTATTCCAATATATAGTGTAGACGAAGCAGTGTTTCTGCAAAACAAAAGAGTAATAGATTTATCAAATATTTTGTGTGACTAGACTGAACATATTGCAGTCTTTCAAGTTTTGATTTAATATCGACAATTTTCATCTTAAGGTCAAGTTTTTGTACTTGGCAGTTTTCATCCATCTATCTGAGTCATCATTATTATTTTTTATGATGTTTCAGAGGAAAAATCTTTACTATGTCTCCGAGAAAGATTATTTCCTCCGGTTACTAAACTTTCCTCTGAGAGAAAATAATAGATTATGGAAACACATGCCAAGCACAAAGAAGTGAGAAGATTCCCAAGCTGACAAGTTGTAACGACAATCACATGATTATAATAATTAATACAAAAGTAAGCAATTATTGGTTTTGCTAGACGAAAACTAGATTTTTAAGTCTAACGGAAACTCTCAAGGACGGATATTGGTGGGGTGTTCTTTATTTCTCATGCCATTATGATGCCTTTCCGTTGGGCAAGACCAAAAGAAGAGCTGAATTCAACGATATCGTGACAGAAGAACGGATTTAAATATCTATAAGCTGATAGATCAGCAGCGGGTAGTCAAGGATGGAATAACTCGTTTCATAAGCCGTTGTCCATAGTTACATTATCAGATTAGAAGCAAAACAAAGGGAAATTTTTTTATCATGGCAATTATCGACAAATACATAAAAACAGAATTATCACCGTAAGATAGGATTTCATCCTCGAACAAATCCAACAATATCAAGTTGTTGAACATTTTTCGTGAGATAAATGAAGGGGCACCGAAAAAATTCAAGGACTCCAGTAAATGTCGAAGCATCTTCAGTGTGTATAAGAAATTTTTTTCTGTTTGTGTATGTATTTTCCTTCTTATCGCGTTATGATTTGGCTGCTAAGGACATAGTTCTTAATCAAACTTATAGAACTTGGTTTAGCTGCAAATGCTGTCAAGATGGGTTCGTCCTGCATTAAACGAAAGGTAAGAGTGAAACTTTTTTTTTTTAAATGAAAAAGTCAGCTTTGTTGGACGTATAATTATATCCATTATAGAGGTCCGTCTTTATAAAAATATTAACTGTTTTCACCAAATTTTTGAGCAGAATTACGCAATCTACATAGCAGTGCACAGAAAATCATACACTAATGATAAGAAAAAAATTATATTAAAATAGCAATCGTTTCCTTTCTTACAACCATTTTAAGCACCATCCTTGTCTCATATTTACAAAATGGCCTTACGACTATTGTTTTTCTTCTATAATATTTTCACTCAATTCAGCACAACCTCTCGACTTTACTTACTATTTAGATAAAATAAATAAATAAATAAATAAATAAATAATACATTACATCTTAGAAGCCATAAGTGCACGTGTAAACTAGGCTCTGATGGTCGGTAGAGCTTGTTCATGAAAATATCCGTCCCGCGCTTTAGCCATTGCAATTGGTGTGTATTTGAATAAACGTATCCCTGCTTGACCACATAAAAGGTGCAGATAAAGAATTAAATGAAATATAAGTTCCCACGATATCTTTTAAAAAGTGGGTCGCATTTTTTGAAGAAAATGTTATATATTGACATTAGAGTTAATTTGAAGAATGTTAGTACAAGATTGTACAATTACCCTAAACTGCACAGACCCAGATCTGCCGTCGTATGATATACTGACAGATCTGGGTCTACGTTTTTTCTCAATCAGATGAACAAATCATATATAGTTTGTTTTTTTTTTGTAGTTCGACTCAACATATAAGCAAGTAAATACTGTAATTGCCATTGTGTAGCTTCCCACATATTGGCAATGTTTTTACTGTATAGAATAGTACTTTTTAAAAGAAAGAGATATTAGTCGAAATTTATTTAATATCTTATGAGATAAAAGAAAACCATATCTTTAAATGAGAACATAATACTGGCTGAGAGAGCTTGAAAAATTACAACCCAAATTAGTGAAAAAATTGTGAAATATTTTCTTGATAATTCTTCTTTTATTTCTTACCTGATTCTGCAAAATCATACAAAAACAAAACTTACAAATTCCTCTTGCAAAACATTCACATAATCATATTTTATTTATTTTTTTATCCATCGATTATA
>JAECUM010013134.1:0-132170 GCA_016617855.1 Megalonaias nervosa | reverse complement strand
ATATATATATTCAACCTCTAGAATGCTGACATCATCTGGATTAACTTAAGGTTAGTAAGATACACCTTCCTATGCGAATTACAGATTTTAGAAACTTTGAATGACTCAAAAAAAGGGAAAAGACATCCCAAGGGTGATTGTGCAGAAAGATCTCAAAAATGAAATCTATGTGGTATATCTTCACGAACGAAAAGAATTTACACACACAGCAAATATTATTCGGCCGGGTAAACATTACATGGGTGTATGCCGATGCATCAAGCTGAGTTAGCAACCGCTTTCCACCAACATGATAGATATTCTCAGACGGAATCACCACATACGCGTACGGACACCACGCGATTTATTTTCAAGGACATCAGAACAGATTCAAGTATGCATTGCGTTAGACCTTGATGGCATTTCTGCATTTCATGCAATGACTTATAATTCCGAAAGGCTCTGATTGGTGCTTGATGGCTTTACTTACGTGGACAAGTCTTTCATGTTTCTACCGCAGGCGTCAAATGGCAACATGTTGGCCATCCTGGAAAATCATTTCAGAACTGTTTTGTAAATATATTGATTGACCATGCCAGGTATGTAGGGTTCAGTTGCTCGAGTTCTAACTCACTGATCACGGTAATACCATCGCCAATAAGGGTAATACCTTCAAGGAGCCGAGTTCGAGGAATATTAATCAGTAAAATACGGGAACAAACTGACATGTTCATCTTAGCAAATGGTCGATTTATAGTTGGTACTCTTAAAAATTGTTTCGAGAAACCTAAACCTCATATCTTTATAACACCGGCTTATACTTGTTTATCATCAATCCCAAATAACGGTAGGTTGGGTCAAATGCTAAGATTAATGAATGGTCAACTGCTTCTTGGTGTGGTGGCTCAAATATCGCATATTTAAAATAAACAATAGTACAAGGAAAAGTTTCACATTTGCAGTATCAAGATCATTATACGGCAGAGATGAGATTTAGTACTAGTACGAACAAGAAACCTGTGTTGGCTAGGGGTAAAGAAAAGCGAGCGACTGCGATCACAAATAGGGAATAGGCAGTGGATTTAAAAGACAATAAATATCGAGCAGTTTCCTTTTTGAACAGAAAAGTATGCAAATGTCAAAAACACAATCACTGTGACTGTCCTTAGAACAAAGTAGTCTGAATACAATTATAAAACTGTATTCAGTAGCTATAGAAGGTGCAATATTTAACATGGCCAGTTCGGCTACTGTGGGAAATGGGAAAGCAGGTGCTGAACTGGAAGCAGTGAATGTAAAGACAGTACAAGTCGAGTAACTTTATCTTAAAACAAATAAGTAAATAAATACCGAAAGCAAGTTCTGTGACTGTACTTAATAGTTGGTACTTGGGCATTGTACTTGTCACATAAAAATTTCACAGACTTGTACAGTGTTTTACTTGCGGATTGTGTTGGTTGCTGAACTACGTAATCGCCTCCTACTCCCACATGCACGTGAGCCTATTAGTAAGTTTCACGAATTACGATCCATTGCTTCGAATGAATACAAGTATAATTTCGTGCGATATGATGACTAAGTCACGTGGGTAGAGGGCTGTGACTTACATCAGTAAACGGGATCTAGAACTGCTAAGATAAAGTTGTAACAGGATTATAATTGAATGGATTTTTGGACCGAGTAAAAGCATAACAGTATGTGAGTGAACGGAAGTTTATGGAATGAAAAATAAATACTTATACACAAGTAGACTCAAAAACCCACACACTACATATGATTTAAGACTACCATACTTAACATGTTATAAAAAGAAACCAGAATCATTTATAAAAAATATGACTGTGCTTCATGTAACTACACGATACGAAGAAATGAGCATGGTTCACACGTGCACAATATATATAATTAGATGAGTATGATTCGAAGAATCATATGAAACAAAGAAATAAACAAGGTTCATACATGGTTCATATAATCATATGATACGAAAATAACAAGCATTGTTCTGACAAACATATGCTCGGGAGTAAAAAAGGCTAAGATAGCTATATATTTATTTTTTAAACGTATATTTGTAACTGAATCTCATGGTACAGTGGTAGTGCGTCTGGCTGTCATACTCGAGGCCCGTGGTTCGATTTCCGGTACCGAACATATGTCTGGGGTGGCGTTAGGATGCCATTTCTGAATAATTGGGGGCGCAAGCAAGCCCCAGGAGATTTCATGTAACCTCGCCAACGTCAAACAACGTGGCGAATGCAGTTTTGCACTTACCCCGGGGTTTGATTTGGGCGTTACATGAAATCGATATGCCTAGACAACCCTCTGAATTTCTAATATTTCGTTTCGCACATTAGGAATTAGCTGGGGGTGTGTCTATGCGCTTTCGCCCCGAAAATGATCAGCAGGATGATGTGAGCTCGCGACCTTGTGACCTCACTGAAGGGTACCCACATAGGGACATTCAGAAAAAAAGTCTCAAAAAGGTGCCTGTGGACCACAAGACAGGTCTTAACCAATGAAAGAGTGCCTGCGGGCCAATGGCCCCAACAAGGACTCTTAGGACCTTATTGGTAAAGTCTTCACCGGCACAAGGGAGCCCAGTTGAATGGTAGACCGAACATCATTGCTGCTGTTTATTTTTGAATTTCTTCAGAATACTTTAAAGTCGAAAAATCATTGGTTTTAAATCGACATCAGCAGGGAGGGTGCGACCATATATATGTGATTTTTTTGGTTCCAATTTTCAAAAAATAAAGTCTCTATGGAACTGTTTATGTTCGCAGTCCCTTTGTTTCAAACATAATCTTTTTTAACCCTTGTAGGACCCCTTATTTTTCATAAATAAAGGCTCTACGAAAAGTGGTCTGTTCACCCTCCCTGCTGCTGGCTGTATGTATGTATGTATGTATGTATGTATGTATGTATGTATGTATGTATGCATGTATGTATGTATGTGTGTGTATGTATGTATGTATATATGTATGCATGTATGTATGTATGTATGGTTGTATGTATGTATGTATGTATGTATGTATGTATGTATGTATGTATCGTAACCTATGTAACAGAAAAAAAAAGCAAAAACCATCTAGTTTGTAGAAGTCAAGAAATAATGTCCTGCATTATTATATAAATATAATATATTATATAAATTAAAATTTAAAAAAGACAGTGTCTTGACATATCTCCCAAATGATGGTAAACTTTCTATTACAAGTCCGAAAGTGTAGAGTGTTCCGAATGAATTGGGTTTGACACCCCAGGCTCAGTAAAAAGGTGTTTGGGTCACGTCTTATCAATGTAGAGGTGTTTAATTATTAGTTTGCCACACATATTCTTTCTGATCGGTCCGATGACGATATAACACCAGACGTCTGTCAAGCAACGCCTAAAAGTTGGAGCTGATTCAGAATGAAAATGACGGAAATGTCCGATGCAACGTAAGGCCTAGTGAAATAGTTCACGTTCACGATATATTGGCATACGTCAGGAGCTACTAAGATTTCGTTTCGGCTTAGGCTACAGTGGCGTAATGTTAAGTTTGTAATTCATTCAGTTGAAGCGTTATCACTAGCAGTTTGACTAAGTCGGACGATTAGCTTTCACACCCGCACACACACACACACACACACACACACACACACACACACACACACACACACACACACACACACACACACACACACACACTCACTCACACACACACACACTCTAAATAAAGGTCATACGTGAAAAATGGCTGGAAATATGAGATATAACAGAAGAAATGCATAACAAAAAATTATAATTACAAAGTGGTATCCCTTAAGTTCATTTTGTTGTCATTTATATTTTTGTTGAATTGAAAATTTCAATACAATTTAATTATTAACAAATATATATCCCTGTGTTATCCAAGGTGAAATATTTTTTATTTAGATGCAAATCTCTTAAGTAATTACGTTATGTATATGTAATTTAGTTATTTTTTTGCTAGTTTTAATTTTTGTTTATTCCATTGCATGTTATTGTAATGATAACTTTGTCTACTGGTCTGACCTTTTTTTTTTTTTTTTTTTTTTTTTTTTTTTTTTTTTTTTTTTTTTTTTTTTTTGTAAATTCAGTTCATTGACCTGACTTTTTTATTTTACTGATAGATAACCAGTAGTAGAAACTCTGTATCTAGTTGATGTCCTTGATTCAGAACTAGTAAGGGTTCTGGTAAACACCTTTAAAAAAAAAAATATTCTTTGTACGAGTAAGATACACTGAGTGGAATCATGGCCATAACTGGAGTACGTGATAATTATCATGTAACAAACTTCTATTCCTTCTGGAAAGAGAAACTCTTGACCCCCATCTGGGCATCTGTTTTGCGTTTGAGCTATTCTTATAACTCACGTTATAATGAGAATCAGTTAGTTGGGCTCTAAACCTTTAACACTTAAAGGTGTTTTGTTATGACAAGTTTGAGTTGAAATTCTATTTCCCTGGAAATATAAGTGGTCCTTACAAAATTTATCTTTTTCTTCTAGGGTGAAGAAAGTCCGCTCTGTTATCATTAATGGCAGTCAAGAGGGTTTTATTAAAGGGAGATTCATTGCTGAACATACAGGAATTTTGTATGGCAGTACGCTGACAACGCTTTTTATTACTAGACGGTCCTCCATTATCCTTGGCGACAACAATGCAGATTTTAAACGACTTTGCTTCGGTATCAGGTCTGCATTGCAAAATTATCAAATCAAAAGCTATTTGAACTGGAAATATAAAATGTTGTAAAGAACAAATATGTCCTGAAATTGATATTAACTGGCCAATTTCCAAGTTTAGATTTCTGGGTGTAGATTTCTCTGAATGTGAAGGAAACGGTTGAACTTAATTATTGGACAAGTTGAAAGAATTAATGAATTTGTTTGGCTGGAGCAGCAGAAGAAAAAGTTTGTCCTTCTTGGAAAATTACTTTGATAAAATTCTTGATTTTGCCAAACTTTGTTGCTGCTCTACCTAGTCCTCCACCTCATATAGAAAATTAGCTGAATACATTATTTTTCAAGTATATTTGGGGTGGCAAAACAGAGAGGGTAAAACGAGATACTCCTATAGCTTCCTTTAAAGAAGGGAGATTAAATATGATTCACTTGCACTTAGTTATGTGTCACTTACAAACTCTCCTGGATTTAGACCCCTATTTTGGAAACGAAAATGGTTTGTGGCAAAAACTAGTTTCTGAACAAATATTTGGAAACGTTTTAGGTATACAATTATTAAAACTAAGAAAAACTAAATTGAAAGAAATCTCTACAGCAATTAAAATATCTTGTGGCGTGATGTTATTTATGTCTTAACACAATGGAAAATGAACCACCAACTGTTCAACAATAGTTGTCTCAAGATATTCTTAATTTAGCAACAATGGACAACTTTATATCATACACATGAAGAACAAACTTTGTTGTGCTTATTATAACCTTGTTTGATGCACGAGGAGCTCCATTAAGTTTTGATGAAACAAAATGAAGAACACATACTAATAATTTTATACAGTACTATACCCTTGTCTCAAAAAGGACAGTGAAGTGGACAAAGAAAATTTATATTTTATATTAAAGATGGAAACATTTTCCATGTAATACACGGCAACAATTCGCCTCTTAGAGTAGGATCAAAGAATACATGTAATTATAAAGCTCTAATAAGAACCAAGATACAAAAGCCAAACGTTACATATGAAAAGTGGACCAGGCAGCTAGGGTGCACAATTGGTGCACAAGAATGGACCAACTCTTTTGGTCTGGCTAAGCTTTGCACACAATAGACAAAACTGATGTTTTAATTTTAGATTTTTAATATAAATATTGCCACAAACCAGTGTTTGAAAGAGGTTAACTTAAATGATAATTATAACCGAACTTTTGAAAGGAGGAAATATAACATATTGAATACTTATTCTATGTCTGTTCAGTTACAGTTTTGGAAATTATTTGTAGAATGGATCCAAACTTATGATCCAAATTTTAAAATATATCTTTATAGGAACTAACAGCTTCTGAAGATCTTATTAAGGTCTTAATTTTGAATGGAAATTATGTTATATACAGACACTTTGTGCAACAAAGATTCCAAATTGCAAAAGGCTTGAAAAATATATCGCCAAAGTGAATATTACAAGTGATGAGTTTAGACAAAAGTCGACACTTTTTCCATCCTTTGATTTGATTTGTTAGTTTTTCTTTATTTGCACATAAAAATAACAGGCAATGTAAAAACCTTGGAGTTTTTATGAATCGTTCGTTGTGTACAATATTTGTGAGTGTAACTGTTTTGTGTGTGTGCACGTGTTTTGGGGTTGTTGAGTCTAAGTAAGGGAACATAATTATGTAAAGATCAGGATGGAAAATTATTTTCAAAGAATGCTCCTTACACCCAGTCAGGTGGGGAATTAGGGGATCAAGTAACGTCCTGACACCTTATGCTCAATAAAAATGTAAACTCGTGGACAATTTTTAAAGTCATATCTGGGCAATCAATTTAATACGATTAAAGGTTAAAATAGCCTCCAAGGCAGTAGGCCAATGAACCGCGAATTTAAAAATGGTCTGTGTTTGCAGAACATATATCTACCGCTTCTCAGATTTTTACTGAAGGTGAATTATTGATTTCCTTCGATGCACAGTCTGTTTTCTTGCGTTTATAACACATTTTGCTTTATTATATGGTAAAGCACAGAGCAATTCATTAAATTATAACGATTTCTGGAGAATAGCACAGAACACATCCGACGTTAACTGAATGTATATCTTCGGAAGCGTCCAGGATGAAGATGGGAGAGATCAAGAAATGAACATGCTAGATTTTGATAAATCAATACAGCAGCAGAGAGGGTGAACCATACAAAGTCGTAGAGACCTTATTTTACAAAAATAAAGATTCCTACGAAGCTGAAAAATACCGTCAATAACGTTTAAACCAAAAAATTCTCTAATTGGACAAGATTATTTTTGACTTTTTTTATGTTATAATGCGACTCGTTTACTTGTCTGGTCACTCAATTGTTGTCGTTCACCCTCTCTGCTGCTATGAATTAACCAAAGATTTTATCCAGACCTATACGGTACCTTGATCTTGGGTCATGTAGATTTATTGTTATAAATCCGAATGGAACAGCTTGTGCTTTTGAAAAGAAGTTTTTAAATTTAATCATGTCCATATCTCCTGAACACCAAGTATAATAAATATTTTGTAAAGTATAATTATCTACTCCATTAAACACAACAAAAATATTACAGTTGTCTCTGATCACCTTAGGTATCTGTGTGTATCTCTGAGTAACATAAATCACGTCCGTGTTTTTATGTCTACCTCGAGAAAATATTCTAGCTGGATTAGATTGTTTGTCAAGCATCACATCATCGTATACTACAAGGTTATTAATGAATCCATCTAAGTCATCTACGGATGGGGCCTCATCAATATCGGTAATAAAGTCAACAACATCATTACCGTTTTCATTCAGCAATTTTGCATTCTCGTTAAAATCTTTAAGTACTTCGTAGCATCTTTGATCATCTACAGATGGTGCCACTAAATATAATTTATCCCACTTCATCCACCGCATTATGAGATTAAGCAATAATTGCGTTTTACCAGATCCAGATGGACCTATTATAATCATTCTAATGGAATTCGGAAGCGCTGGATGGTGCTTTACTGGTTCTTGTTTTCGTGTCGCTGAAAAGTCAATTATATCCATATAATAAATAATATGAGTTTATATTGTGTTCGATGCAGAGTACCTACCCATACCGTTGGATTGACAACGATAATAACAAAAAATAAAAGACGTGAAATTACAGGTAAATGTGCAAAATGTGGTACAAAAAAATATAAATTTATTTCTGCGTCGCAAATAGCGCGTGGTGGTGATATAGCCTCATCGTTAGGGAAATTGCCAGGAGTTCCGTGGGCCAAATACCCCGGTGAGAAACATCTTCCTGGATATAATTATTGTGGTCCTGGAACTCGACTTGATATCCGACTTGATGATCAAGATCAACCAAGACCTGGAGAGTATCCAGTAAATAAAATTGATCAAGCATGTCATGTTCATGATGTTGCTTATAAAAGTAAAGATTTGCAGCAGCGGCATCTCGCAGATGTGAAATTGATTCATGCGCTAAATGTTATACCTAATAAATCTCTCAGAGAAAAACTCGCTAGTTTTCTAGTAAAATCTGCCATGAAAGGTAAAATAATGTTAGGGGCTGGTAATTAATTATATAACTATTATAATGGAATCCATTCATTATTCCCCGAGAGGATACTGGAGAGGTAAAGCAGCAATCAGTAAACTTGCTGAAGCAGCAAAACTTTCACGTAATGTTGCTGCATCATGGTTAGCACGACAGGCAATATGGCAAATCTATCTACCACGACCTAAAACAATTCAGTACGCACATTTTGATGTCAGCATCCCCAATGAAGTTCATCAAGCAGATATTTTGTTTTTACCACATGATACTGTTAAAACACGTGGACGAAAATCACGCACGTACAAATACGCATTGACTGTTGTTGACGTTGCAAGTAGATATAAAGAAGCGGAACCATTATCAACAAAGACAGCATCTGAAGTTGCATCTGCGTTTGAGCGAATTTATCAACGTGGTGGTCTACGATGGCCACAGTTATTACAAGTTGATCCTGGCAAAGAATTTCTTGGTGCAGTACTATCTTTGATGAAGCGACATAACGTTAAAATCAGACGAGGACATACTGAAATTCATCGTGATCAAGCAATTGTTGAACGATTTAATCGAACGCTTGTTGAGCGGTTATTTGGATATCAATACGCAAAGTAAATATCTACTGATTTTAAGTCGGGTGAGCGATCTCGTGAATGGGTTGCAAGGTTACCAAGTGTGATATCTGCATTAAATAATGAAATTACTCGTGCAACTTCCATGAAACCTTCTAATGCAATAACAAAAAAATATATACCCCGTAGCGATAACGTACAACGCCGTGAACAACCAGTATTAGGTAATGTAACTGTGAGATATTTATACGAACCAGGGGAGCTTGAGGGTGGGAAAAAAAGAGCTACTGACCCTATCTGGAGCGTGACTACACATACAATTTCTAGCGTAGTTAGATCCACTGGAAGACCTGCCATATACAGACTAGATTCTACTGCCCCTCAACGTGGATTTGTGCGTGAACAATTACAAATAATTCCTGCAGATACACAATTACCACCACGTTCACTTATGTAAATTAGCGCCCCGACGTCGATTACATTCAAGACAGGTCAGCATCACATTTTCACGTGTATGACCAAGGTCACTGTTAATTCTGTCTACGGTAAATTGTCTTGGATTATTATTCGAATACTGCCATAGCATCTTACAGTTACAACTTGCACAATGATTATTCTGTAGTTGCTTTAGTGTTATAATAAATTCAGTATCAATATCAAAGTCACGCTTATTTTTTTTTTTTGTCACATTGTTTATAACCAGCTAATTTTTTCTTTATTACAACAGCGTCATTAGTAATTTCCTCAGTTATCACGTAATCTATAATAACCCTATGTAGTTGAGTTATTCTTCTAACACGAGATGCTGCAAGATAGACTAAGTTTGACCATTCGATACGATCATCTACAATCCAGATATTTGTATCAGAGATAGTTAATCCCTGTGACGAATGAATCGTTATAGCGTATCCTAACATCCACGGTGATTTTTCCATGTTTAATGCGCTCTCAACAACATCAATGGCAACCAAAACAATGTCATTCAGTACAAGATTTTGTACTCGGACATTTTCAGTGTCTCCACCTGGTATTTCAACCTCAATATTCTATCGTTTAGTATCTGCTGGGCGATAACACAAAGGTACAGGTAACGTTGGAAACTTTTCTTTATGTAACGTAAATAATTTCTTTTGCAGTTCATCACGAACTATATTTCTACTTGCGACTATCAAATCAGCAGGTCTCCATGAATTCAAAAAATCATTCATAGTTGTCTCTGGAATTACATTACGCATAATCTCACATTGTATTTTATCTGGCTGTAGTCTGATTAATCTTTTAAACTCTTTCAGCAGCTCATCAATAGCTCTATGATCATTATGTATTTCTTCATAATAATCTACATTATGCTTTAGCCATTCATGTGGAGACTGTCCAACAAAGGGTGGTGGTTGACCATGATCGCCACACATAATCACAGCAGTATTCTTTGTCAATAGCCATTCAAGAAATGTTTTTAGTGTTTCTAAAGACACCGTGCATATCTCGCCCCATATAATATACTTAGGTATATATTTTTCACCCATTCGCTCAGGAGTCCACATGTCTCCGCACCATCTAAAGAAACTGATATGTAAATGATTTTACTCCTCGTTCTTTTATTTCTCTAGCAAGTTTATGTGTAGGTGTCAAAACAATTATATCTGAACTATTATTCATAAATAAATTAATCGCACGAGTTGTCTTACCTGACCCTCCACACCCATTAAGATAAACAGTCTTATGTCTAGCCACAGGATCGTACACAGATGGTGCAGATGACTTTGATGCTTGATTATTATTTCTGTAATATATTTCCTTAATTTCAACATCGGCAGATTCAGAATAACTAAGTATATTTTCTTGTTTTATCCTCCACGTCCCCCATTCACCATTACCGAGTAGCGGTTTTAATAAATCCTTATATTTTTTATGTATATAAAATGAATCCGTAGCGACTCTGACAGCGTGACGAGGAAATCTATTTATCATCGATAGTAGGTTTATCGAAATATAAGCTAACATCGAAGATCTTAAATGAGTAAATTGTGGCGAGTCAACATCAAGGTAGCTCACAATGGTACCTAGTTTTGTTCCATCTGATAAATAAGCATTACATCGACTTATAAATGTGTTTTTCTCCGTTGTATCGGTGATTATAAAATCTAGTTCAGCGTCGTCCATAATCAATCTTGTACACGCTCGTTTATAATCGTATGAACCACCTTGAGTGAACTTACCGATTATCTTTCTACCAAGATCTGTTGCAAGTTTTTCATCATGCTCGTTCCTGCATTTACTTATTTTAATGACATGATCTTCCTCAATATCAGGGAATTCTTTCCTGGCATCATCGACACTAAATCTATCCGGTTCTGGTAACCAAACTTGCTTCTGTGAACTATACGATATAATTGCTTCAGTTACCCTCAACGATATTAAAAATCCAGCATCAAGCATATACCGCAATAATACTATCGGAACCCAACATTTTTCTGAAAAATGTCTTCCAAACCAAACATAAGTAATCGCATGGAGATCTTCTCTAAACTCGAATGATTCTACATAAGCAAATCCTGTTAAGTCAATATCTGGAAGGGGTCCGTTTATTGCAACCCTAGTCATCTCATGTGTAGGATGTCCGAGTTTCTTAAAGTATTTAGAACATTCCCCATATCCAAGAAAACTCCCAGGATAACATGCAGCCATATCAACTGAGATAACATCACTATAATCGTATTTGGTATTCCATAATCCACCGTGTCCATATTCTATACAACTTTTTTTGATATCTTCAAGGAATTCTGATCGTGTCGTTTTCAATGAATTTTTCTCCTGAGCGAAATGGGCAGCAACCGATGGTACGGTAAAACAGTTATTCAGTAATTGTCCAACTATGAGATCATCAGAGGTATATTTCAATGCAAGATGTTCCATTTCTTCATGAAGAGATTCTGTACGGTAAATATCACCGTTAGGCCGTACAAACTGATCGTAATCGTATTCTGAACTTTGAAATAACCAAACAGACACAGGGGCACTTTTACTTATATTTCTGATAAAATCAAATATATGACCATCATAAAACTTAATGTTTCTATCTCGTGGAAATACCGTTACAGCATTAGTCCATGCATGTGCATTATGATCAACGATTGTTATAGGGTTTCCATTTTTTATATATTTTGGTTCGCATAATATCTCTCCGGTTAGTGTTTTTACTGTTATTGGAAATCTTAATAACTTTTCTAGTTCAGCAACATCCTTAATAGATGCACCAGTATCTTTAACCGTTTCTGCCCATGTGTTTATTTTTTTACGTCTTAAATCTGTTAAGCCATTAACACGTATCGCATTTGTAAAATGTTCTGTAACTCGTTCAGCTACACAGTTTATTCTTGATATTTTCATCGGCTTGAGATCCGCAACATTAGGTTTATCATTTAGCGAATATATTGCGTAGACAACTGCAGTCGCTGGATAACTTTGTACATAGTAAGGTTTATCAATGCCAGTAAGTATTCCAGGTTTGGATCTGTTATTTAAGAGAACAATATTACCCCCGGACTGCACACGGACTGGATCACGCTTATCACGAATAATCCAGATATCGTCATCTGTCTCTACAATAAATTTTATTAAAATAAAATATTTTTGATTATCCAGGTGATTAATAATTACTTTTCCTCGTTTGTCGTTCATAATATTAACGATATGTCCTATCCTGAAAGTTGACCATACATAAGCAGCACCATCGTCACGAAATTCCTTTTTGGCTTCAAGGATACGTTTAGCTATATCCGCATTTGTTAAAGCTAGATCTTGCATCGAAACACTAAATTTATATTCTGGTAGTCTGTCAATGTCAAATCTAGCAGGGGAAGGTTCAATAACGGATAATTCCTCCATATAATTAAAACAAATATCTAAATTAAAATTTTAGTATATATATAATGATTGAAACAAAGAATTACTGCCACTGGCTTAAAATCGGACATACTTCTCCTTGTAACAGAGCATGCGTGAATGAATTCTGTAGCTACCATATGCAAAGTATCAAAAATGGAAGTACAGGACCAAAACCATGTGTGCAATGCGGTGTTGGAGTCAGAGGAAAAACACAGTTATGTCTAAAATGTGGCGGAAAAAAATACAGGGAATTAAAACGATACTATGACAAAAAAAAAAATACCTTGTCAGGTAAATCTCCTATAAAAACCGTAGAGGATTATCTGACCAGATTTCAGAATAATGATTTAGACAAATAATATTATTATATAAATGGAGCAAAAAGAATTTGTAGCACATCCGATCATCAAAAATTATGAAGCGTCTCGTGATGGCACTATCAGGAACTGCAGATTAAAAAAACCAGTCGGTCGTCTTGATAAATTTGGTTATTTTAGATTCAGTGTTAGTAGAAATAAAAAATATTTCTCACATAGGTTCATCTTTGAATGTTATTTTGGATTGATTAAAAATGGACTTGTAGTTGACCACTTTGATGGGAATCCCCAGAATAATAATTTATCTAATCTGCAAGTTATAACACAGAGTCAGAATTCTAGACGTGGAAATACAGGAGCATGTAAACTATTCAAAAAGAGAGCTATTAAATCCATAAATGCAGAAACAGACCGAGAAATGACTTTCCCCTCAATAAACGCAGCTGCCAGATATTTTGATATACATCCACGATAGGTACAATTTGCAGCTGATAAAACATACAAATCTGCATTTTCGAAAGCATATAATCAGCGGATAGTATTTGAATATGTCAAATAACTCTTCAAAACAAAAACAGATAGTTCGACTGTCAGTTTTGCCAGGGTTTTTGTTTAGCCATAACTACAGTCAAGGGTCCACCTTCACCGTCGCTGCTCTCAGCGTCACTATCATTTTTGACAGAATCAGATAGCATAATCTTTCTTAATTGTATTACACGATTGTCCATAATTTTTTTCTTTCGTATTCACGAGACAGTTCGGATTTAACCTTTTCGATTGACTGTGCAAGAGGTGCAAATAGCTTTACCTGATTGTCGTTTACCATAGCTAGTGATTCAAGCATAGATTGATAAATTAATTTTATAAATCTGTAGTTTGAAGGTAGTATATATTTATTTTCAAATTTTCTCTGTTGCAGTGATTCAAAATCGCACATAATTTTCTGAGGGTCGAGATTATCAGATATTTTTATTCCGTTATGTTTTAGTTTTTTAATAGCACAGATAATATCATTGATGTTTTCATGGTTCATTATATATATATTTATATATTTAAAATGAAAAAAATATTAGCCCCCATGACTTTTTTTTTTTGTCAGGGGGCTGTTTTGTGTGATATGTTTATGAAATATATACAGATGGTTTATGATTTTGATTTCAGCACAACATATATTATATGGTTCAGATGGTTTATTATTTTGAATTTGATTTTGGACGGCACAAACATATAGATGATTCTATCAACATGAAATATATACAAATGGTGATGACGGGGGAATCTTGTCTACGTCCAAAAGATTTTGTACACTCTCCCCCCATACAAAACCCCGGGGAGTGTAAAAGGTACACCCTTCAAGGGTGTATGGTAGGAGTGTATTTTGTCTGTTGTGGATTTCGAGGAAATGCTCCGGGTTCCCCCAATTAAATAGCATCAGTCGCCAAATGCAAGATAATATATCTTTAGCATTTTTGGAGACTCGAACACGCGAGAGTCTGTAGAGCTTCGATCTACTTCCAACCGTCTTACCATTTCGACCATCGCTCTCTTATCAATAATACAGTTGAATTTAAGTATATAAAATATTTGCGCTGTCTTACAGGACTTGTATTACTAATGTAGCGTGAATTTACTTTAATTTTTCAAAATTAATAAAATAATCGCACGTATGAGTTATCGTTCGTTAAGGTCAAAATACATGTGTTAGAGCTAAAAATAACTCTACGTACATGGTATATTAAACTGACGTGAGTTTAAGGTTATTAGAGTTAAATTATCCCTCTCTGTTACAAATTGCTGCTTCACTAACAGCGATGCTTACAGAGAGAGGATAGATCACTAAATAATTAACGAAAAACGATATATATCGTGTCCGTACGGGGACTGAAATACCTCTATAGATAACATGTATTACAAGGGAGATAATCGTTTAATTTGCTCTACAGAGAGAGACAGATCAGAGTTATCGCGCTTCATTATATAATCAATTACAGTGAAAAAAAATAATTTTTATCCGTGTTTTTGAGAGAAAAAATCTCGTTTTTTGCATGAAAAGTACCTGAAAATCAACAAAAATTTACTAGATTTTTAGAAACCGTACGGGTCAAACCCCCAGGGTTTCTCTAAAAGATTTTCTGAATAATGCGCCGATTGCAAAAGAATTTATTCGCTAAACGAACAATGTTTGGTGCGCTATCTCATGTACTGTATAAGTACGACAACTGCAATATTTACTCTACGAGCGTATGTACAAATTAATATATAGAATTTCTCCTCTTAGGTCCACAATGTTGCCATCCTGATTTGTGAGTTTGAAATCATTCTTGTCAATAATGGATTATGTACACGTAAGCAGACCTGATTTATTGGCTCAGACACAATGAGCCATCCTGGTGGCGCTTGAATACTTGATGAATATAATATATATCCTTGCTCCGCAGTGTCACTGCGGTGGTTAGATTTTGAAAGATCTACGTGGTAACTACTATCAATTATATCGCATACTAGATTCACTGCGATTGTCGATGTTATATTAACAATGCCCAGCGATATATGACGGCCTCCACCGTATGGATCGTTGTTATGGTTAAGAATAACCGGTGATGGGGCTATTTTTCTCCACGCTGCATATATTTTAGGGAAATATTCATCAATGACATCGTTGAATGTTTTCTTCATTTCAGCGTTATTTAAATCTGGTATTATAAATGTTTGTAAATCTTCTGCTATTTTGCAATGATCAAGAAATAATTTCTTAAGTTCTGGATCTGTGTAAATATTTCCATCGAGTTTAATCGCAACGTTTATAATACTACGATTGGCGATGTATAAATCAAATAGGATCCTATTTAAATGTTTTATTGACACGATTATCTGATTTTTTACATCATCGTCATAATGTTGAGATAATGAAATAAATAAATTTCTTAAATCATTAAGTGTTTTATCGTATTCGGGTTTAAGAAAATCTAAAAATTCTTTAAACAATTCTTCATCAACAATCTCTCTAGTAACCTGCGTCCTGGCGTCTCTGATAACATTAAATGCTGATCTAATTATCTTAGGGGTCCTTCGACCGTCAAAATCAGTAAAGTAATATCTATCGTCGCTTGGATCAAATTCAAATAATATATAAGACCATGGTTGTTTTTTTTCCATATTCTGGATTTTTAATGAATTTTTTTCCGTTGTGAGAAATTCATCTTTAGTTGGTTCTGGAATTCCATTTGATTTTTGGTCTGGAGGAACATCAGGCCATCCTAACACTGATCTAATCGAACTTTGATAAATATCTACAGAGTAATCAGGGGAAATTATTTCAATCACCGCTGACAATGTTGGTTCGTATACACCAATTGTTATTTTTGATTCTTTTCCTGTAATAGATTTAATTCTGCGCTGGAATTCATCGTTGATCTGTTCTATCTAATAACTACCAGTTGGAATACTAACTACTTGCCAATCAGGAGTTCCATCAGGTTTATTCTTATTTGCGAATACTAGTGAATTATTTGGCTGTTGTCCACCAAATGGTTTTGATCTAATATTAGGCCAGCTATAATAAACTCGAAGCTGCGCTAACGCTATTTCTTTTGCAGGAATTGCGATTGGAAAGTTAACGCTAAACTCAGGATTGGTCGAACTTAATGAAATCATTGTAGTTTTTGATGGTGTTGTATTAGTGACAATCTGTTGAAGTAACTCTCTTGACGTTGTCAAGGACTCAGACATTATTATTATTATTGTTATTATTTAATTCTCCATTTTGGCTATCGTTAGTAGCGATTATGAATGCTTCATCATAGGTTTTCATTATTGTTGCGAATTCCTCGTCGGATATTTTACCATCACTAAGATAAAATGAAACACACGAAATTAGTTTAGAATAGGCTGCTGTTGCTGTGTGTAATTTTATTATATACTCACGTAATTTATCATTTGTGCACGTAGATATCTTTTTAGCGATAATACTGAGAATACCTGCGATAGTCGTTGAAGTTGAAACAATAATCGTTACAATTGCTGGAGCTGTCATTGTTATCGTTGATAATAATAATCCGGATCCAGCAACAATAGCAGAAACCGAGTAAACGATTATATCAATGACAACCATACGTCTGCGATATTTTTTTACTTTTACTGTATAATTGTCGATGATATTTTTTAGTTTGGTCAGACATTCACATACTTGATTATATCTGTGACGTTGAACGTCAATTGAAGTTTCATTCATTATACTATGACGTTAAGTAATTAATTGGTGAGTTTGGTTACAAATTCCAGACACCACCAGTAACTAGCAGCAGCTGTATGTTTATCAGATAATTCCAACGTAAACATTTCCTCAGAATCTTTATCCAATATTACAGATACAGTTCTAGATGAATTACCAGTTGATGGAGATGTAGTAAATATTCTAAAATCTACACTGCTAAGTACGGACAACCTATACACACCAGCAATTTCCGCAATGTATTTGATGGTTTTATTTTGTGGTGTCCACGTGGCTGATCCTGATGCTACTGTGTACACGATATTTTTAATTTGTCCGTGTGGAATTTTAATCAGATTAGTTTTTTGAACAATATTAGGTATTCCACTAACAATATCGTTGAGTTTTGTGTTAACGTCGGCTAGTTTTATGTCAACGATTGGTGGATCACCAAAAAAAATCATGTACAGATTTCTTTATGTTTCTACGAAAATTTAAAAACGTTTGTACATGTCTAGTAAAAGTACCATTGAGTGTGGTCATTTCGTCATTGATTGTTTTTAACGAAGTTGTCGTAGGAATGTTGCTATCGTCTACATATTTCTTCGTTGCAGCGTCAAAATCAGATTCTGGTGTTCTAAGATTATTAATACCATTATTATTCATGTTGAGAAATGCACTCATTATACCACCGTTGATTAACACGTACTTAGATTCTTGATCGTCGACATATTTTTTTGTTGCGGCGTCTGTATCTACGGTTGGATTTCTAAGGTATGTAATTTTATTTCCTGACATAATAATGCTACCAGTAAATACATCGCCAGTTTTCTTGATATAATCGTTAACTGACTTACCCGAATCTTGTATTTTACCTTGATCAGTAAAACTAATGATATTATCAGCAACTGCGGTAGGAATTCGTATAAGTACATCTGGCAGTTGTATATTGCTTGTCTTTAATCGTCCTTGTTTATCCTGAAAAACAACGACTTCATTTTGATCCACACTTGTAATATTTAATAAATCATCAATCTCATTTCTGAGTTGATCAAGAGTTGCATATTTAGATAAATCACCTTGCTGCTGAGCTTTACCACGAGCAGATCTTCCGTAAATATCTACCATTATATTTATCAATATCTGTTTAAATGTGACAATGTGGTATATTCATGCACGATTTTATGAGGTGGTTTTGTTGATTTTGATATAGCATCAAGTACATTAAGTACTTCACGACCACATATTGGTGGATCAGTTAATGTTTGTGTTGGTAACGTTGAATACCAGATTGGAGCAGTATTATTGCTGACATAATGAAGAAATTCCTTAGGTGGCGCTAATCCATATGAATCAAAGTAAATAGTTCCACGTGGATCAATTGCATATCCAACCCAATGCGTGCTTGGTCCAGAATTTTTATCGAGATTGATAATACCAGTTTCTAAATCGCTAGCGATTTTAGGTAGTTGATCTCGCATGAAAACACCTCTGAAGTTTTTTATTTTTAGTTTTTTAGCAGCATTGAGTAAATCAAAATTGGACATAGGCGATATCAGTAAACTGTCCCGGGAAGTCTTAGACCCTTTCCGTACCATGAATGTGGAGTCCCTGGCAATCTGAGACCTTTTCCCTTTTTTTTTGATTCCCTTTCCTGTTGCTTTCTTTAATGCCATTCCAGCAGCAGTTCCAACAGCGCCTAATGCAGCTGCTTTTGCAACAGCTGGGGCTGCAGCGGCTATTAATGCTGGTATAGCTGCGAGAAGTGGAAATATACCACCCGTCTTAGCGATGTCTTTGATGGCGCCCGCAGAAAGATTAAGTTTGACGCCTTTATTTGATTTTTTGGCTTCATTGAAGTTTCTGAACTGACGCTCGGTCAACGATAATTTATTTGAACCGCTCATCTGTTCTCGCTTTAGCGATATTTTTATTCCACAGTTATTTTTTGATGCTGATTGTAGTCTTTTAATCTGGCCAGGAGTCAGGGTAACGCTAACGTGATTGTATGACATTATAATTATTATCCTGATTTTAAATCAGGTGATCTAATTATGTGTTACATATTTTCTACTGGGGCATCAACGACTCTCATTCGTCCACCAACACCTTCAAGTAACATTGATTTATCGCTAAGTATGACTGCGATTGCTCTGTAATTAGGGATATCTACAATGTTTCTATTAACACGAGCTCGAAAATGTATATCAACTACTGATTGTCTGGTTAAATCTAAATGTTCAAGCGAAAAGTAATAAATCGGATATAAGGTTGTAAAATCTAACTTTGATATTTGTAAACCAGTATCAATGTTCTGATCACGCCCCATAAACGACATAAGACGATGATATGCACGTGCTACATGATTATTTTCAAAATACAGTAATATATCCTCGGATGGTTCTTGATGTCCATTTATCCTTAATGAAACTTCAGAAACACCGAGTTTATCAAATATCATGTGACTACGCGTTTGATTATTTACTCGTGTATTATTCTGAAGCGCAATGAATATATGTCGAGGTGCGGCTATTCCCTGTTGAGAGGCTATTTGCCATGTAAATAAACCATTAATTGCACTCTGAACAACATCTGTGGTCATTGTTAAACATGACAACATTGATTTACCACCTTGACTCATAAAAGCAAGTAACCGATCTTCTTCAGATATTGTTGGAGTCATTACTGGCATCCACAATGTAAGTTTTGCTAGTACTACTTTGCCATGAAGTGCCGCAGTTGCATTATCATCAGCTCCTTCGACGTGCCATATTGCTTCATTATCGGTACCTTTTCGTACGAGTACAACTGTGTGCTTAGCTCCAAAAATAACTTTTCTAACATTTCTGCAGAATCCAAAAATATGTGAAAGTGGAATCGCACATGAAAACATCCTGTCCTTGAGCATTGCTTTACGTGATGCAAATCCTAAGTTGAAATTTGCGTTCATTGATAATACTACGGTAGATTGTCCGTCCCCGGCGGCGTTTCTTACAATACCTGTAGTTACGTTTTTGTGATTTGGGTGATCAGAAGTGTCTTTGGTAAACATCATTGATGGACCAGCTGATCTTGAATAATCGTCGCTATATCTTGCAAGGCCAAGTATTGTCGTGGCAACATCAACATCCTTCTGAATAGATTCAATAATTTTTCCATAAATCATATACGTGGCACTGTCAAACAAAGCCATGATACCGTTGTTAACAAAACCAAAATCAACATCGTTATCGTATTCAGTATTATCTGCTTTAACAATTTTACCTTCAACTTCGATAAATGCTTCAGCGGGTAAGAAATATCTACTTGTGTCCTGAACTTGCAGTTCAATTCGTCCACGCTGATCTGGAATTCGAGCGTCATAAGAATAATATTGATAATCACGCACAGACTCATCCTTGAGTACTGGTGCATCCATGTCGAACGCTGGATCAGATATACGTTTGAACATCTTTATTATATTTGCTATCGTCTAACACGAAGACCACTTCGAGAAGTGAGACCACTTCCTGCTATCAGATTAGCGGTTATATTTTTTTCTTTTTCTGATAATGGTACATCAGCCAACTCTGCTAGTTTTTGATTAGCAGCTTGATTTATTATTTTACTAATATTTGCAGGCATTACTTCAGTGCTAGGTAATTTTACAGGTTGAGGTCGGACCGCAGGTCTGCGTATTAATCGTGCTAGTCTATCTTTGATCGCCGAGAATGCTTTACCAGCAACGTTGCCAACAGCACCAATACCTTTTTCACGAACAACATCAATAGTTTTCATTGATAGTTGCTTTGCAATCGGTATTGCTTTTGGGGCTATCCTTCTAAATAGACCCTGAACAACATCACCTAGTCCATCTCCATAGATTGTTTTGTATACTGGTAATCGAGAATTTACCGCCCTGACCATGGTTGGTCCACGTTGAGTACTATGTACGATCATTTTATTATAATAACTGTATTTAATTACATACTCAATCCAGTGACTTAGTCACTATAGTAGTCATCGGCGATTTCATTAATGAGAGACCGATATACATTAATATCCATAATTCCACCTGTAAATAATCGTTTACAAATATCAGCTGCTTCATTGATGATTTCTGGGGAATTATTACCAGCTCGTTTTCCTCCAATGAGGATTTCTAGTCGATCAACATCAGCAAGGACATTATTGGGACAAGTAATAAGGCCACTTCCTAGACCACTTCCAGTTGCACCAGGAGTGACTTGAAATTCTTCCTCTTCCTCTTCATTTGGTTTCGGTGGTGTTGTTTTACTTGGTTTTGATGGTGTTTTTGGTAATTCTGGATAATCACTTCGTGATTGCTCAAATGATTTTGGTGTTTTTCGTTGTTGTTTTTGTTGTTGTTTTTGTTTCTTTTGTTTTTTACTCTGTTCTCCTTCCTCTTTTCTTGATTCGATTCAATTATTAATTGCCCTAACATATTCCTGATATAATGGATCATTCTCGTTAACTCGTTCAACATCCATACGTATGCGATATAAATATTTTTGGCGTTGTTTACTGTTTTTAATATCTTTAGCGTGTTCAGGTTTCATTAATTTACCTCTTCGACTAAAACTATCCAAAGCAAATTCAGTTAGTTGATCTAGGTTCAAGTTATTAATTACCTTAATAGTTTCTTCATTAAATTTATTTATCAGTTCAGCAGTACTTATTGCATGACTCTTTTGTTCGGGGGCTGGTGCTTCAGCACCTCCAGGATGATCTTCATCCTCAGGTATTTCCGGGACTGGCATCGCAGCAGCTATTTCGGCTGGAACTCCACGTAAAATTCTTTTTGTCTGTTTTGTTCTTTCTGCTATTTTTCCAGTTGCTTCAGCGGTTTTTTCTAATGCAGGAAGAAGACCTTTAGTGGTCTCAGTGATAGGTTTAAATAATTGTTTTGTATCCTCTTCAAATTCAACCTGAGATTCCTGACGAGATTGTAACTGTTGTTTAACTAAATCACGGACGGGTAGATATTTTCTAATTGCCTCTAGTTGCTCTCGAGCTAATCTAGCTGAATGTGGTTCTCCGATACTCATTTATTAATAATATCTATACTGGCTGTTTAATTCATAGCAGCAGAGAGGGTGAACGACAAAAATTGAGTGACCAGACAAGTAAACGAGTCGCATAAAAATTTGAAAAAAAGTCAAAATAATCTTGCCCAATTAGAGAATTTTTTGGTTTAAACGTTATTGACGGTATTTTTCAGCTTCGTAGGAGCCTTTATGTTTGTAAAATAAGGTCTCTACGACTTTGTAGGGTTCACCCTCTCTGCTGCTAATACAGTTTCTATCTAAGAAACAGTGCACGGACATATTCACTTTTGGCTACATATGTTGTGGCTACTATACCTTGATGTATAGTGTACACAGCCTCTTGGGCGCTACGTTTAAAAAAGAATCAAACTTCATCGAAGATTTCAATGCACAGTTGTGAGTAAGGTAAGGGCACCGTATCAAACAAGGTATAGTGAACAATATGTTATAATTATGACACGAAAAATAATAAAAAGTAACAGACGAATACATTAAAAGTAAATGACGCAACATATGATGGTCAATTACAGTACACTTTTTTCAACCAAGCAGGCGATAAGATAAGCAACAAAGAAATAATCAATGTGATAAGACATATTTCAATTCGCGATGCTGTTTTAAATGGTTGCCTGTATTTTTATTTATTGTATTTTTATTGGTTAGTTCTGTTGATTACCATTATTATTGGTTCCTTACTTTAATAGTTGCACATTTTAGTTATTGTTAATATTAACAAGTTTTCTTGTCAGTGTTGTTTGGTATTTTGTTTTCTCTTCTGAAGAACATAGTAATATAGCATACATTGTCTTTAATAATCTCATTGATTTAGTCGTTACGGTGATGCTAGATGTACTTTTGATATTTGCTGGGTTGTTACCCGACAATCTTTGCGTAACAAACATTAGATTTCCTTTATTGAAATTTTTAAATCAGGTATCAGAATGAATGTTTCTTTTTCATTCAATTTAATAAATTAAATGTCATAAAAGCAGTTATTAAATATTATTAAACAGTGAAGTATACTTAAAATTATGCTGATTTATAAACTCATGTAGTGAAAGAAATGCACCTATATAACATAAACCTGTTTTCACTTGCTTTAAATTATCTATGGTTACTAAGTCATTCTATGTATATAAAGACCGTTCCAGTGGCCGAAGTGCTTAGAGCGCCCGTCGCGGGTTCGAACTTCGAACGAGTCATACCAAAAACTTATAAAAATGGTACTAACAGCTGCCTCGCTTCAGCTCTCAGCATTAAGAGGTTTGTGTTAACACTCGTCGGCCTAGTGTCAATATAATACAACTGGGTGGGAGATTATGCTAGATGTCTGCTGAATTGCGCACCTGTGGTGATAGACATCACTATAATTGCCACACTGCAGACAGTGTAGCGATATGACTCGACAGATTGTTAAAGCTGTTAGAAATCCAAACCACACACACTGTGTGTATAATATTAGAAACTTAAACAAATTGGACTAAACATCACCAGTATTTGGATCTCTAAAGATGATTGTAACTATTAGCTATGATTAGAAACAAGTTCGATGATTATTGCATTTAAAGGCGTTTTCCTACCTGGACGTATAAGACAAACCAGCCTGTTAAAACGATGCTCCTGTCCATTTTGTGTATAAGCTAGCTATACCTGAGAATCTTCTCTGTTGTAGAAAGCGAAGAGGTCATCACACTTTATATACCCACCAGCCCTTTTTTGATATAGTTATGTGTGTATCAGTTAAACCCGCTAAGTTGAAATTAATAAAATTGATCATTATCGTGCCGAAAATTGCAATTCAGATTATAAATGCAGAAGTTCGCTACCTAGCAAATGGAAGTTTAATTGAATCTTATGAAAAGACAGACGCATATAAGGGCCTAACATGGGGTCATTATTTTGCACAGAGTATGCTGTTATAAAAAAAACCTTTTCCCTCTGGCTGGCTTGCTTGTTAGCAATCAAAAGAAACGAAAGAACTGACCGGTAGAAAGTAGAACAGAGAGAATACAAACATTTCATAAAGAATAAAAGCCAAATTTAAAAAAATGGAAGAGGATAGTATATTTTATTACGTGAACGAAATTTTTTAAAATGACCTAACTATAAGTGTGTAATCATCGGTCATATATCTTGCATCAAGAGATATACAGCTGGAAACGAGTTATCCACATCACTTAAATAAGATATCTTGTATTATTGCCAATTATCTCATTGCATATCGTTTCACAAGCTGAAATCCCAAACAGGCACTTCCTGAAAAAGAAAAAAAAAAAAAAAATACAACCTCAACCTCTCAAATAAACAAACAATATATTTCCTCCATATATGGGAAATAAATAAAACAATTACTCTGTTGCCACATTGCAGTCCAATTACAGCAGAACTCGCCTGAAACTCATTCTGCAAATAAATCATGGTCTGTCATGACAGGGAGCCTTTACTCTAACCTTTAAGTCGATCGTACAATCTTCACACCTAATTCTATTTCTCTCCCTCGTATGACACACATAGGGTGGTTTATTGTCTAGGTTCTCTCGTGCTATACTGTTTGTTTGCTTTGTTAGTTCTGCTTCTGTTTACCTTTACAATTGTAAAATTGTTAACGCATTTCACATAATAGTGGTCTAAAAGAAGTTCATTTAAACTGTTTTCAGAATAGAACCATTATCTACGAAAATGAATATTCTCTATCGGCTGATGAGTGCCTGTTTATGTCGCTCTGACTTCGCTTCGAAATAAATATCATCTTACCATTGTTATCAGTAAAATGGCAAGATAATATTAACCACAGATTTCAGTGTTTCCAATGCAAACTAAGAGCAATTTAGAACAGTTTTGCTCTCCAAGTTCGTTTAATTTATCTCAATAATTTATTTTAGTATAGCTCTACAACCGGGTTTGCAGATTAGGCGAAGAGTAAATACTATCGGCATTGGAAAAAAAACAATATAATCAAAGGCCGAATTCAAAAAGGTATTGTAATAACGAGTGCGCGTATGCTATTTGCCTTTAATCTCTGTTACTATATTTCATATAACTAAGTTATTAATTAGTTGGTTTTGGAGAAACAATATTACTAAGATATTTCGTAAACCATGTAATTAGCCAATTAAAAGGCTCAGTCGTCATACTGAGAAGTATTCAATGGTCCTATGGTACTGGGTTCATTTCCCCTGTCACTGCTGATTTTATACACTTTGCATGTTACGCCATATTCTACAATATCAATCTAATTAATTCGAAAGAGTTATGAGCCCATTACACGCTGTTGATTCACTTAATTTAAGGTTTCGTTAAGTTTAATTTGAGTAACCATTAATCGAATCGTTAAAACACTTTCTTACTCTTTCTTGTTATCAGTTGGAAAAATATAGACCGTATATCCACAGACCAATACATTCATCGCTTAGCGAAACAATAAAATGGTGGCAATAATAAACAAAACATCCTCGCGCAATTCCGAGCATTTTCTTGACAGAGGACGTCAGAACGGATTTGCTATCAGCAATAAAATTGTATTGAGAGGCAATTAAGATTTTATAAAACAATGCATTTCCAAACACGAGGTGGAGCGCTACAGTGGATTAAGGCAGCAGGAGGGCATGATAAGGAATATATGTTAAACGGAATATACGTTTCAAAACTTGCATTGGGGCATTCTAAAGCAATGACTGGTTATCTTACAGCCAAGAATAATTATAGCCATAAGTAGTAATAGGAAATGAGGGTCTTGTTTCAGAGACCCCATTCCCCCTCCAAAACGCTTCTACGCTGAAATTTTCTTTACCAGCCTTTTCTAGCACAAAATAAGGTGACGAAATATGTTTTCTTGGGGAAGGGGTCTCTGACCTAGAAACAGCTCATATACATCTACTCCTATCATAACCACATTTTATGATAATCTTTTTCATACCTGCTGACTCTCATTGGTAGGATATCCGTTGTCATACTGTCAATAATACGGAACTCGCGTATTAAATCGTCCATATCATATTTTACGCCTCGCAAATAAGATCGTATCTGATCAAGTAATTTTTTTTTTTATAAGTGATGCTTGCTATTTTGCAAGCATTTGTTTTGGTCTCCAGACGGGGCTCAATTTTCTTACACGCTGCTGAAAGTGGGACACCAACACTAGATATTATTAACAAAAACGGATTTAATGATGAGCCACTTGAAATTATGCCAGAGCTGGTCATTAGCAGTGGTAAATATAATATTACTCGAAGTATCATACTGTAATACTTGTAACATTGTTTTATACACCAAAGGTTTTCATGATAAAATTTTTATTATTGCATTAGTGCTTCAGCATCTTGTTTTGGAATTTCTTCTGAAATATGATTGAAATTGATGATCTGTTTTTTCATTATACATTATTTGTTCACAATTTCTACACGATTGTTAAAATTATAGTACCAACAATTGGATCAAGAAACTCATGAAATTTATTATTGTCAGCTAAAAAATCTCTGTACTTGTCATAAACATCTGACGAAGTATCATTGTATCTCTTATCTGTTAATACCTCATTCTTCTTTAACCAAGTATATGAATCAAAACTGTCTTCTAATTCACCTTCATACAAATCTGTTTTATTTACCAAATTAACGTAATCTCTTTCTGTTTCATCAATAAATCCGAGAACCTAGCTTATTTGATCTAATGTGAAATTGTTTGGAACAAGATGTTGTCTGATAACAGCGTATACGACCACGAAATTTGTTAGCATTAATTTTTTAAGCTTGTCTAGTTCAATTGTGAGAAGACCAGTAGCAGAAGCTACTTTAACATTATTTTGTCATATGGTTTTGTGAGTATTTTCTCAATTTCATCATAATAATTTCGTAATGACAATTATCTAGAGCGCTAGATCGATGGAAATGGAATATCATCTTCTTCGCTTATGTCGTAATAAGAATCAATCTTTACTTCCAATTTTGTTTGTGTTACTTCTTCAAAAAACCTTTCTCGCTCATCATCAATAAGATTACTAATTTCATCGTCAAAATTTTTGATTATTGTTAGAGATCTGTCAACAATAATCGGATCAAATTCTAGTTTTTTGCCTATCATTTGCAAAAGTGCGTTTGAGTACATTTTAATAATTAACTCCGTATCCACCGTCATAATAACGATTTTAATTAGGGTTTCTTTGTCGTGGAAGTACATACCGAGATAGGTAAAAATTTCTCGTTTAAAAAACTATTGTATCACTTCCTGTTTCTTCTTATTCCTCCTATTTTAGATTCCGCTAGTTTGTCGAAACGATTATGGTTATCGTTTATTTGTTTTCCTCCTGCGCTATTCGTGCTTTTAATAAACCTGATCGCATTATAAAATTTATCTTTTTGAAATCAAGCTCAAGCAATATTTTTTCAACACGATTTCAGCTTGATTTTTTTCTTCTAGACAATCATCAGGATGACAGTATCAGCTTATAAGATCAGTTTTCTATTGCTTCTTTCAGTTGTGGTCCTCGCTTATGCATAACACGAACAAATTTTTTTCTTCTTCTGAGAATGGAGAGTTTATCATTGGAATTGTACAATTTTTAGTGGCATTTATCGCACGTGCCTCCAGTGATTCATCCCCAACATCTTTTTCGGGGTTAAAATTATCATAAAATTCTTTTGCAAAGGTTATAATTGGTGGTTCTGACCTTATTTTATAGCATCAGATTAAATTTGATCATCGAATGTGTATATTTGAAATGCTGCACATCCTGGAAACGGATGTTCAGCAGCGACAACATAAAATAGAAAATACAAGTACTTGTAAACAGTTTTTTTCTGTCGGAATTGTAAAATAGTGTGTTGCTGAGAAATACATATTTTCTGTATTATACAATTTTGTCCAGTTGATATCATCGTTTGATCCTTCCAACCACCAATTATAAATTCGACCAACACTAGAGTTTAATCGACCGCGCATATGAAATAACCAAATAACAACCGTAGTGGGACAATTAATTTTGATCCAAAAGTTTTCAATTTCTCAGTTTGTCGTCCATTCTTGCCTATCAGAGAAAGCGTGATGAAGATAGTTTTCAGGATAATATGCTGATGCGCTTACGTCAAACCCAACTCGTTTGACAGTTGCCTTAAAAAGTGTTGGAATATATCCAACATTATTTTTGGTTCGTTTTATACCACCAGACAGACTGTCAACATACGCTTTATTTGTCAGATCATTGGGGTTAACTGGAACATATGTTGTCATTGTTTTGTTGCTTCTCATGTTTACGTTGCCTGACATTGGTCCACCGGATCGTTTAAATATGGTAGTAAATTCTTCTTTTAACTGAGCATGACTAATAGCACCAGTCTCATTAGCTGGTGGTGAGTTTGTCGGTAATCCAGTTAATTTTGAGTTATTGCTCATTACTGGGTTACCTGTCATTGTGTCGCCTGCTTGTTATCGTCAAAAGATTTTAATTGTGCATAACGTACAGCTTGTGTGTTATGAACATTTGCTGGTGGATACTCAGTTTCCAAGTATAGTTTTGTACCAAATATGTTGAGATTGCTGATCATTGTATCACCTGTTTTATTGTGTTTAATATCATCGAAATACATTAACTGTAATAAACTTGTTGCTTGTGTTGGATTAAAATTTACTGGTGGATATGAAGGATCCAAGTTTATTGTGGTTTTTTCTGACATGTCAATATTATCAGTGACAACTCCGCCAGATTTATTTAGTTTGCTGTCGTCAACAGATTTCAGTTGTGCATAACTAACAGCTTGTGTATTAACAATATTTTTTGGCGGATAATTTGTTTCTAAATGTATTATCCTTTTTCCTGACTTATCAATATTACCAGTGACATCTCAGCCAGGTTTATCTAGTTTATTATCGTCGACAGATTTCAGTTGTGCATAACTAACAGCTTGTGTATTAACAATATTTATTGGCGGATAATTTGTTTCTAAACCTAGTGCTCGTTGATTTGACATAGACAGGTTTTCTGTCATTGTATCGCCGGTTTTTTAATAAAAATTACCGTTTGTTATTATACTTATAGCCGACGAATCTCCTAGTGCTGTTCCAAATTTTGTATAATAGCTCTTTATTTGTTTATTCTCTGACAATTTTTATCAACTTAATATATAATATGTCGATATTCAATTTTGACACAGAACGGCTGGTGAAACATAAACACAACAACGAACTTCCAGATTGTCATTATCTTATTGTTGGGAAAACAAATTTGCTGATGAATTTACTGCTAGGGCGATAATTTTAACTATGACAGAGTTCACATTTACACAACTAATCCACAGCAGAATAAGTATGAGCTACTTAACGAATATAATAACAAACTTCGTGATGATCTTGAGGCTGGTGAAGATTTTTTGTCATCAGACAACCAGAAGAGCTTATCCAAGTTAATCAACTTGATTCAGATGAACATAAGATAGTTGAGTTTGAAGATATTCTGCTAAACAATATGGAGATGAACAAAAAAAGATCATATTTTTCACTGTCGCTTAATAAAAAATATAACTCTGTTTATCTTGCCCAGTGGTATTATTACGTTGGCAGATTTATTAGAAGAAATAGTGGTTGTTTTATATTATTTCCAGGACTGGACAACGTTGACGTTAGAAATATTGCAAACGAGCAATGTGGCGATGTAACAAAAGATAAATTTATTGAACTGTATCATAAGGCAACAAAAGATAAATTTAATTTCCTTTTATTGGATAAACTTACACATGATCCAGCAAATATGTTTCGCTGCTGTATTGAAAATTATTTACAGTGGTTTTATCAAACAGCTATTGAATAATATGGATAAACCAGCAAAGTACAGAAAACATGGAAGATTTATAAAAAAAAAAAAATTATAAAAAAAAACTTGCTCGATCTCAGACAGAATTTAAGAAAAATGTGCAGCAAGGACGACGTGGACAAATAGTTGCCGCAGAAGAATAATATAAAATTTTAAAATCAATTACTGAGGCTATACTTGGAAAACAACCTGAAATTGCACCGCCATCAGAAGAAGAACTTAAAACATTACAGGAAAATATTTTGGTCGGACTTGTTAAAGAACAACAAGAAGCACCTGCTGAAAAAATACAAAAATGTTTAAGGAAGAAGAAAGAATGTTAGCTGACTAACTTGTAGTGCATATTGCTGATCCTGCTACTAGACAAGTTGAACTAAATCGGCTGATCGGTGATGAGCTTGCCTTCCATCGAAGATTAGCCGAATTTACGTCAGTTGAGCCGATTGAAAGAAAGTTAGGCGCTATAGAAGAAAAAAATTTCAAGTGCAGATGATATGTTTATGGAGATGCAGGAAAAAGAAGATTTTCTAAAAGAGCATAGTTTATTTCAATATTATTAAAGAAATAAAGATAACAAACTAACGATCATGAATATAGATGATTCAACGAATATTACAATTTCAAAGAACCAGATCATATGAAATTCGAAGAACTACGAATAAGGCTGATGACAAAAGTGAGTTGTTAACGCAAATATCAGAGGAAAATAAGAAACACAGCAGTTTTATAGTACCAAAAAATTTAAATTACCTGGAAAGTATTAACAAATACAGACAGGGAATTATTGCAGATCTTTATATAGAAGATATTAATCGAATAATAAATGAAAAGCACGATTATCATTGTGAAATTTTGAGCACGATTGCAAATGAAATAGATTTAAAAAGAGTATGTGAGAAAACTGAAAGATTACCAGATTAAACTGAAAGATTACCAGATAAAACTGAAAGATTACCAGATAAAACTGAAAGATTACCAGAGAAAAAATATCTGAAGGAAGGATAAAGAGAATAAAGAAAAATATAGTTGATGAAATACTAGAATCGGATAATAATAATCTTATTAAAGAAAATAATACTTCTAATATTGATAATATTAAAGCTTGGAAAAAAGAGAAATACTATAGTCGTATTAGAAAATTAGAAATTATTGAAGATGATGGCAGACAAGCTTACAACAAAATTACTGTATATACAGAAGAAGACGATCTTCCAACACTTTATGATCAAGCTAGAAAAGGCATTATTGCTACTGTTTGTAAACCTACAGCAGCGGAAATTCGATCTGGAAAAACGAGTGATATTAACTGTAATAATGTGTTTGAGCGTCATGATAATAATCGCTTTGGTAAAACTGGGACCGGAGTAAAAATATTTACATCAATCACCGAGATGATATGCAGATTAATGCTACTGATATCGTCAGTAGAAGCTGAAAATGTTGGTGTTGAAACTGATAATGAAATTATTAACATACTTGATCATTTGAGATCGGAAAATTTATCAACATCTGACGAATACGAAATTTTACACCGCGACGTAATCGCGACAATTTAATTTTATAAAAAATATAATAAATAGCAATGCCAAAAATAGTATTACTAGACTCTAACACGGCCGCAAGAGATAGGGCAAATTTTTCAGTAAATTATATTTCACCAATACAACTAGATACTGAAAAACAATATGAGATTGGACTAATTAATACTTAAAATTGTCTCTATTGTCAGTTCTTTCTATTAGATCAAGAATACTTTCAGCGCCGTCGATGAAAAATGTATTAATTATCCACGGGTGCATTTTTCTGTACGCGGGAATCCTTATAAATCTTCGCTCAGTTGTAAGAAATTTATTTTTGTTCGGTTCTGGTAGTCCGACATAAACCGGTGAAATCTCTGGCCAACCTAACACAATTTTGATCGAAGACTGATAAATATCTACTGCGTAATCTGGAGAATATACTTCAATTGCTGCAGATAGTGTTCGTTCGTGAACAGTGATAGCTATCTTGGATTCTTTGCCAGTGATAGGTTTGATTCTTCGCTGTAATTCTTCATTGATCTGTTCTATTTGATACCTGCCCGTAAGTATGCTTACAACTTGCCAGTCTGGTGTTCCGTCGGGTTTATTTTTATTTGCAAATATCAACGAGTTGTTTGCGGGGAGACCACTTAAGGATTTTGATCAGATATTCGGCCAACTATAATAAACTCGTAATTATGCTAGTGCTATTTCGCTCGCTGGAATAGCAGTTGGGAAAACAACGCTGAATTCAGGACTAGTTGAACTCGCTGATATCATCGTGGTTTTAATCGGTGCTGTATTATATTTTTATTACGTAATTAATTGAGGTGTGTCAGCGACGAATTCCAGACACCACCAGTAGGACGCTGCGGTTATTTTTTTATCAGATGGTTCCAATATAAACGTTTCTTCGGTATCTTTATTTAACACAATAGACACGGTCCCAGAGCAATTATCGGTTGAATGACGCCATGGATACGTGGTAAATATTCTAACTGTCGCAGAGCTGATCACGGACAGCCTGTACACACCGGTGACTTCCGCGGTATGTTGATAGTGTTATTTCGCGGTGTCCACGTTGATGATCCTGATGATACCGTGTATACCACGTTGGTGATCTGCTGGTGAGGCATTTTAGTGAGATTAGTTTTTTCAACGATATCAGAAATTCTACTGATGATATCACTGAGTCTCGCGTTTACGTCAGCGAGATTTATGTCAACGGTTGCTGGACTTCCAAAAAAATTCATTAATGGTTCTGTTTATGTTTCTGCGAAAATTCAGAAATAGTTTTACGTGATTAGAAAATTTAGTATTGAATGTGGTAATTCCGTCATTGATTGTCGACAACGAAGTTGTCATCGGAATGTTGTTATTGTCGACGTACTTCTTTGTTACAGCGTCGAGATTATCTATTGGTTCTCCCACGTTGGTAATTTTATTGTTGTTCATGTTGAGAATGCCGGTCATTATATCACCGGTCATTTGACACTCGTTCGGATATATTATCTCGGATCGACGATGGAGTAACAACACTAGGAACAAGTTTTCCTTCTCGGTCATACACGGCAAAAAGACCTTCTTTGGATACTCTGTTACAAACAATGATATCGCTGATTGAAATATTAGTCATCATTAATTTTCCTTCACGGTTCTGAAATACTACAAGTTCGTTTGGATCAAAGTTGGCAAGATTGAGCAGGTCAGATAATTCCTCACTGATCTGTTTTGTTACTTGCTTGAATAAATCTTCACCTGGCGTTTGTTGGGTTTTAGTTTTAGCTGATCTTCCTTAAATATCTACCATTATACTTTTAATTGTTGCTTTAAACGGTGTACTTGTGTACTCGTGTACGCGTGCAGAGCTTTATGATGTGGCATTAAGGATTTTTCTACGGCGTTGAGTACAGTGAGGGCTTCACGGCCATATATTGGTGGGTCGGTTATTTTTTGTGTTGGTAACGTTGAATTCCGGACTGGTATATCGCCGGCTAAATTACTATATTGCAAAAACTCCTTTTGGTGGTGCTAACCCGTACGAATCAAAATAAACAATTCCACGTGGATCAATCGCGTATGTAACCCATGAGTACCTTTTCCACCGTTGGTGGAGCGGCGTGAACTTTCATCGAGATTAATAATACCGGTTTCAACACGATTTGGTTTGTGAGGTAATTGATCACGCATAAAAACACCTCTAAAGTTCTTTTTGGTATGTTTAATCCCACAGCAGCATCAAGTTAATCAAAATTGGACAACGGGCGGATCACAGAAGTGTTTCTGGGATTCTTAATCCTTTTCTTTACCGCAGCAAAGTCCCTGGCAGTCTTAGACCCCGTCCTTTTATAAAACCTTTCTCTGTTGCTTTCGTTAATGCCATTCCAGCAGCGGTTCTAACAGCACAGACCGCTGAAGCTTTTTCAACGGCTGGAGCAGCTGCGCCTATTATTCCAGGTATATCTGCTTGTAGCGGAAATATTGCACCGGTTTTAATAACACCCCTGATAGCACTCGCGGAAAGATTAAGTCGTATACCTTTCTTTCATTGTTTAAATTCATTGAAGTGATTGAGCTTTCGTTCTGTCAGCGATAGTTTATTCAGACCACCTGTGATTTTTCCTTGCTTTAGTGATATTGTTGTTCCACTGTTATCTTTGGACGATGATTGCAGTTTTTTAATCTGACCAGGAGTCAGACTGACGTTGACATGATGATATATCATTTATAATATCATCCTGATTTTTAAATCAGAGATTTAATTGCATATTTTCTACGGGGGCATCAACGACTCTCATTCGTCCACCAACATTATCAAGCAAAAATGTTTTATCGCTGAGTATAACGGCAATTGCTCTGTAATTGGCAATAACTCCTCGTGCAACATGATCTCGAAAGTGTGTATCAACGACAGATTGCCTAAATAAATCCAATTGTTCCAGCGAAAAATAATAGATCGGTATAAGCGCAGTGAAATCTAGTTGTGATATTTGTAGACCAGAATCCATAGTGGTTGTTTTACAAATTAGCAATATATCTTCGGATGGTTCTTGATGTCCATTTATTCTCAGTGAAACCTCACTAACCCCAAGCAGGTCAAATTTCATTGCACTTCGTTCTTGTGAGTTTACTCGTGCAACATCTTGAAAAGCAACAAATATATGTCGTGGTGCAAAGACACCTTGTTGTGATGCTATCTGCCATGTGCAAAAACCGTTAATTGTACATTATATAGCATCTATGGTTAATGTCAACCATGATAATGTTGATTTACGGCCTTGATTCATTAAAGAAATCAGACATTCTTCTTCGGCAAGTGATGGGATCATTGTTGGCATCCACAAAGAAAGTTTTGTCCGAGTTACTTACCTGCATCAGCAGCAGGTCGCCATATTGCATCATCGTCTGTGGCTTTTCGTACGAGTACAACTGTATGTTTGGCTCCGAAAATGACGTTTCAGACATTTCTGCAAAATCCAAAATTATGTGACAGTGGAATTGCACATGAAAATCTTCTCCTTGTACCTTTCAGCATTGATCGATGTGCTGCGAATCCTACGTTGAATTCTGAATTAGCAACATGAACCACCGGTTCTACATCTGTGTAGTCGGCAGCATCTGTGATTTTGTTTGGTTGTCTTATATTATACTGCCTGTTGTCATGGTAGTTAGAAGTATCTTTGACAAACATCATTAACGGACCAGATGATCTTGAGTAATGATCGCTGTATCTTGCAAGGCCAAGTATCGTCGTGGCAACGTCGACGTCTTTCTGAATCGATTCAATATTTCTTCCGTCGATGGTATATGTACCACTGTCAAACAACGCCATAATGCCATTATTAACAAAACCATCTCTGACATCAGCTCCATATTCAGTATCATCTGTTTTCAGAATTTCACCTTCAATCTCAATAAATGCCTCAGCAAGCAAGAAATATCTGCTTGTATCCTGAAATTGCAATTCAATTCGCCCACGCTGATTTGGCTGCCGTGCGTCGTAAGAATAATATTGATAATCACGCACAGATTCATCTTTGAGGACTGGAGAATCCATGTCAAATGCAGGATGAGACATACGTTTGAACATCTTTATTATTATCGTTTTTTTCTAACACGAAGACCACTTCCTGCTATTAAACTTGCTGTTATATTTTTTTTTTTAGGTACCATTAGCGCTGGCAGCCAACTCTGCTAGTTTTTGATGTGCGGCTTGATTTATTATTTTACTAACATTTGCAGGCATTACTTCGGTGCTGAGTAATTGTACTGGCTGCGGCTTTCGTTATATTAATCGTGCTAGTCTATCTCGGATTGCCGAGAACGCTTTACCGGCAACGTCACCGGCAGCACGAATACCTTTTTGACGAACAACGTCAATAGCTTTCATTCCCAGTTGTTTTACAAGCGGTATTGTTTTTGGGGCTAATCTTCTGAATGCATCGTGAACAACATCACCGAGTCCATCACCGTCAACCGCACTATAAGTTGGTAATCACGAATTTGTCACTGACCATAACCGGGACACGTTGAACATTATGTATGATCATCTTATTATAGCCATTATATCTAACTGTTTAATCATCGTAGTAATTGTTTGTAATTTCATCGATGAGTTCCCTGTAAACATTAATGTACATGATACCGCCTGTAAATAATCGTTGAAAAATTGATCTTATCTCATTGTTGATTTCCGGGGCGTTATTACCGGCTCGCTTTCCGCCAATCAGAATTTCTAATCTCTCTACGTCGGCGAGGACGTTATCGGGACAAATAATAAGACCACTTCCCCTGGTACCTATACCACTTCCAGTTGCGCTGGGGACATCACGGAATTCTTCTTCCTCTCTTGTTGTTTGGACTGGTTTTCGTCGTCGTTGTGGTGGTGGATGTCGTGCTTGTTTATTTGTTGTTCTCCTAGTTGTAATTGTTGTTGTAGTTGTGATTGTTGTAATTGTGCAAAATAATTATATATCCCATCGATAAAAGAAATATATCTTGCGTCGCTGATTCGGGCCTAATCAACTCCGTAGTGTAAGCGAAATATCCATTTGTACCAGTTATCACGACTTACATCATCATTGACGTACTCGAGTTTTACAACTCTTTCTCGCTGATTAAAACTTGCGGCGGAAAATATAGGTACATCTCTAACACTGTCAAGTTTTTTGATACTGTCAATACACTCTTCGGTAAATTTTTCATTCACATTAATTTTGGCTCTTGCTTGTTCTAGTTCTGGTATACGTTCAGGATCCGTCACAATATCCTTTATTTCATCTACGCCAGATCGACGCAGGCCAATACCCTCAAGTATTTCTTGTGTTTGTGGTTGTGCAGCAGCTATTTCCCGCGGAAGTTCTCGTATAATCTTTTTTGTTTTCTAAGTTCGTTCTGCTATTTTTCCAGTCGCTGTCGCGGTTGTTTTTTTTTTTTCTAGCGTGGGAAGAACACCCTTGGTAGCCTCTGTAACTTTTTCGGTAGCTTTTGTAACAGGTTTAAATAATTGTTCTACACCTTCTGCAAATTCATCTTGTGTTTGTTGATGTGCTTGTAGTTGCTGTTTAACAGCATCCCTAACGGCAGATATGTCTTAATTGCTTCTAGTCGCTCACGAGCTAGTCTAGCTGAGTAAGCTTCACCAATCATTACTGATATAATAATGGCTTAATTACAGCAGCAGGGAGGGTAACGTATATGTAATTTAATTATTTGTTTGTTAGTTTTATTTTTTTTAAATTTTCTTTTATTGAATTACATGTGACTGTAATGATAATTTGGATTTGGATTTTTTTTAAAAATTCAGTTCAGTTCTGACTGTTTTTCTTATTCTCGCAGTAAACAAGTCAACATAGTATTTTACCTGACCTAGTTCCCGACCTTGATTCAGAACATGTAAACAACTTTTTATATTTCTTATTTTTATTCATTCTCAGTGACGAAATCATTGATTCCAGTCAAGGTCATATCTGGCATACGCGATAATTGACATATAATGTTTCTGCGAAGTGGCAAAGTTAGTGATCACGTGACTCATCACGAGCTAGTCTACGAGCTACTAAAGTTGTAGCCCGTCACGAGTGTCAAAACTACGCTTCAGTTGGGCTTATTAACCCTTGTAATTATAGATTTAAATCATACCTTCAGAGCTGAAAGATATTTTGTTGTTGTCAATTGATTCGAATTTTCCTAATTTTTGGAATTAATAATTTATTCTCCCTGGAAATCACGTGTGCTCATTCAAAATTTTGGACAAAGACATTATTTGCAAATTATTCGGAATTCTAAAGCCTCGTTATTATTCTTGGTGATCTAACAAGGAATTGTTGACACATAAACACAAAAGAGATTGTAGCAGACGTCATCGCTTTCCATCTTGGGACTTCATCGGGATCCGAACTTTGATTCATTGAGAACCTTTTAGCGATAGGGCTTGCATTTTCAAATTAATTTTTGGATTAGATTCACAAACCGTAAGTCCTTTTTCATAGTTTTACCTTGTTTTCTAGGGAAATAAATTATTCTGTTAAATGTACAAAGCTTGTTGGGTTCACTCTTTTCTTTGTTACTTTGTACGAGCCTAGGCACGTTGTTACGTGTAGGCTCGTGCAAATGTAATAGAAGAAAAGAGTGAAGTCAACAAGCTTTGTATATTTTAACAAAATAATTTATTTCCCTAGAAAACAATGTAAAAATTGGTAAATAGGACTTACGGTTTGTGAATATAATCCAAAATTTAATCCTAAGAATAAAAAATACAAGTCCTATCACTAAATAGTTCTATTAGAATCCAGGTTCGAATCTCTACGACATACAAATATGGAAGGCGATGACGTCAGATGTGGTCCATGTACGAAAATCAACAATTCCTCAATTGAATCACAGTTTTTGTTTCCGAACAATTCCAGAATAAATTTCCATGAATATCTTTCAGAAGTTGTTATAAAAAATAAAATGTCCACTTGTTGAATTTCCTAAAGAAGAAATTATTAAATCCAAAAACCAAATGAAAAACAAACAATCTGGCAACTAATAAAAGTTAAAAAAAAAACAAACACCTTGTTCCTTCAAGATGTTAAAACGACTCTCCCAGAAAAATATTAAGAATGCGTATTTAAATCCTAAAAACATCATTTCAGTCTCGCGAGATGGGTCATGTGGTCTCTTACTACAAGACATTTATCACGTACGCCAGTGTAGGCCCAATCAAGGACCAATAATAAAAAAACCTTGTTTACACATCGTGATCATGCAAGCAAAGTATGGCCAATCATTTTAACTTCCTGTTTACGAACTTCCCAACCCAGGACGAACTAGGTTAGCTAAAAATAATTCTCATGTAACACGTTTTACGTCTTAGATAAACAATATTTGCTAAAAGAAAATATCGAATTACTGAAAAAAGAAATTCGAATCCCATGAAAATATTCATTACAATAAAATGTAATGAAACAGAAATAAAATAAAAAGAATTTCAAAACTAACACACAAACAATTAAATTACATATACGTAACAACTTCACAAAGAAATTTTGGGCTCGTCGGGATATTTGAATTGTGGATAAAATACTTATCTCAGAAAATTGTTTTCTGAAATTTAAATTCCCGTACTTTTTAGAGTATTTCAAATCGCAAGTATTATTTCACATTTTGTTTGAAATCTTTAGTGAAATCAACAGGCTTTTCACAACACTATTGTCATAAGTAGAGAATTTTTTAAATTTCACTCGGGAGTGTTTGGACATTTTGAAAATGGAAGTACAGCTAAAAAAGTTGGAATTAGAGATAAGACAGGTTCAGTTTCAGATAGAAATGATAGAAATGGAAAGAAAAAGTGAGGAAAGACAAATACAGTTTCAGAAAGAGAAAGAGGAGAGAGAGACAGGAGAGAGAGAGAGAGAGAGAGAGAGAGAGAGAGAGAAATGCTATTTGAAGAAAGAGAGAGAGAGAGAGACAGATCCAAAGAGAGAAGGATGAAAGGGAATTTCAAATTCGGTTAAAATAATTAGAGCCGGCAAGAGGAAAACACTCCCCTACGTTTGATGCTTTAAGAAAATATCAAGTTAGTGCCCCATTTCAGAGAAGAAGAAGTAGATAAATATTTTCCTCGCTTTGAAATAGTTGTTGAGGAATTGAAGTGGCCAATGGAGCATTGGACTCTATTATTACAATGTCTACTTACTGGTACAGCTAGTGATATTTATTTTTCACTGTCAGTTCAGACAAGTGCTGACTATGATGTGGTTAAGGAATTCGTCTTAAAGGGTTATGAGTTAGTCCCTAAAGCGTATCGGCACAACGTCAGAAACTATAAAAAGAGAAGTTCGACAAACTTATGTCGAATTTGAAAGAGAGAAAGAGTAGTTATTTGATCGGTGGTGCTCTTCTTAAAAGGTTGACACAGATTAAGAAAGTCTCAGACAACTCATATTACTTGAAGAGTTTCAGGAACTGTATCCACAGTAACATTAGTATCTATCTTGACGAGCACAAGATCGAAACCTTGGAAAATGATGCTCGTGCTGCTGATGAGTATTCCTTAACTCATAAAGTTTCTTTTGTAGGCAAGTCTTCCACTCAGCAGTCTACTGATAAAAAGGTATTTCAGCCTAATACGACTCCTTCTAAAACTCAATCTGGCACAATTTTTAAAAATCAAGCTTCTGATAAGCTTGATTCAAAATCCTTGTCTCTTCCTACGTGTACCTATTGTAAGAAGAAAGGGCATGTCATTTCTGATTGCTTCAAATTGAAATATAAGCATCATAATCAGGGCAGACCTATCAATAATGCCCTCATTTTTTCTAAGAGGTTAAGGTCACGGTCATGTATTGAAATCAATACACTTGTTATGTCTAATAAACCCCAGTCTGACTTTATTATGGAGAATTATGAACCATTCATGTCAAAGGGTTCTACATCACTCTTATGTGATTTGGACATTCCTATCCCTATTAAAATTTTAAGGGACACAGGAGCTTCTCAGAGTCTTTTATTATCAGGTACTTTGCATTTTTCTGAGAAATCGTCTTCTAATGAGAGTGTTCTTATTCAGTTAGTAGAGTGCGGCCTTGTTAATATTCCTCTTCATTCTGTAAATTTGTGATTAGACTTAGTTTCAGGACCTGTGTCAGTCGGAATAGTGTCTTCTTTACACTTTGAGGACGTTCATTTGTTACAAGGCAACGACCTAGCTGGAGACAAGGTTGTGGTTAATCCACTTGTAACTGACTAACCATCTTTGGAACAGAAAGTTGATCCAATTGAAACAGAATTCCCTGATTTTTATAGCCAGCATGTGCAGTTACTCGAGCTATGGCAAAGACAGCTCTTTGGAATGATTTTGATAAGGAATGTGTTCCTTTAGCTGACACATGTATAGGTCAGGCATTTGATGAGGTCACTTTCACTCCCTGTTAGGATCAATCAAAAGGTATTGATCACAGTGATCCTCTTCTAACTAGTCATTCTCTTTTTTCTAATCTGGGTGTCAAACGACAAAAACTTGTCGTCGAACAGGAAATTAACCCTGAGATCTCCTGTTTGTTTCAGAGGGCTATTAGGGAAACTGAAGCCACTGTAGTAACCTATCTGTTATTACATTAAAAATAGAATTTTTATGAGAAAATGGAGACCTTCCGAGGTACCTGCAGGCGATGAATGGTCAGCGAACAATCAAATTGTACTTCCGAAAATCTTACAGACAGGAAATACTTAGTTCGGCCCATGAAACTCCTCTGGCTGGTCATTTAGGGATATTTAAGACTTATCACAAGATCTTGACTCACTTTGATTGGCCGAAAATCAAAAGTTATATTTGTAAATTCTGTAGATCTTGTCATACTTGTCAAATTGTAGGAAACCCAATCAGAAGATATCTAAGGCTCATCGGCATTCTCTTCCTGCATTCGATGAGCCATTTAGCAGAATAATGGTAGATTGTGTTGGTCTTTAACCTAAGACCAAGTCAGGTAACCAATACTTGTTGACCATTATATGTGCGTCAAAAAGGCACCCAGAGGCAATTCCTTTGAGGAATATTAAAACTAAAACTATAGTAGAAGCTTGGATAATTTTTGTTCAATTTGGCCTTCCCAAACCTGTAAAATCTGGTCAAGGGTCGTATTTTATGTTTGGAATTTTCCAGCTAGTTATGATTCAATTTTGAATTCAGCAATTCAAGTCAAAAGTGAACTTATGGTTTTACAGAACGTTAATTGAGAGAACTTTTGAATCCTGTAATAAGGTTCTTTGTCTCTTGCTCATTCTACAAAATTTTCTTCAAATTCGGTGTTACGGCCCTTACAAAGTAAAGAAGAAAATGAATGAGTTAAATGATAATAATGGTACTCTGATCTAAATAAATTATAGGAGTACCAGTATATTGAGAGAGATAGCCAGGTAAAGCATGCAATTAATTTAGTTGTACCTGTCCCAGTCACCGAGGATTCAAGCGAAGGAATTCAATCGGACTACTGATTTTGGAGCGACAAATCTTTGGAATTCAGAAATTATGAAATATCTGGACCAGACAATTGTACATCTGCAACAGCAAGAAAGGAATAAACTTAAACAGTTATTATTTGAATATGAGCACTTGTTTCCAGATGTTCCTACGAGGACAAAAACAAAAATTGCATCAGGTTGAAATTGTGAATTCCAAACCTGTGAAACAACACCCATACAGGATGAACCCTCTCAAACAGGAATACTTAAGAAAGGAAATTCAGTATTTGTTCGAGAATAATTTCATAGAACCCAGTAAAAGTGATTGGAGTTCACCATGTATACTTGTTCCGAAACCAGATAAGACTTTCCGTATGTGTACTGATTATAGGAAGGTAAACAGTATGACAATGACAGATTCATTTCCATTACCAAGAATCTATGACTGCATTGATAAAATTGGAAATGACAAATATGTCACCAAATTTGACCTTGTGAAAGAAGTTTAGCAAATTCCACTAGCGGAAAGAGCAAAGAAAATTTCGGCATTTGTGACTCCAGATAGACTTTATCAATATAAAGTGATGCCGTTTGGGATGAAGGGTTCGCCAAGTACCTTTCAACGTTTGATGAATATGATTACCTCTGGTCTCGATAATTGTGATGCTTACATTGACTCACTGATGCAAGTTTGACAATCAATTTATCCAAGATTGAGTTCTGCCGTGCTTGTATAACTTTTCAAGGACATATTGTGGGACATGGACAAGATAAATGGTCCAAAGAGATCAAAGGTTTGACATAAAGGTTCAAAGGTTGGAGTAAAGGTCGAAAGGTGTGGGAGCTGAAACCGAATACTTCTAGACAGAATTCGCCAATACCGTACAACAAACCCTATTCATTTCTGCATTTATGTGGAATTAACTTGTGCTTATTCAAATATGGTGTCAGATTAGTTGGACCGATGAGGGAAAGTAATTCTTTCTTCTGTTAATTCCTTGCATTGGAGGCTTTCGAAAACATGGTTTATTTGCAATCGCTCTCCAAATTTAGTACATAACAGATGCATGAAATCTCTCCACCGCTGACATTACCCCTATATTTCTTTTTCCGAAAAGGCATGGTAATGTCCGAAAGTATTATTAAAAGTGGTGGAGAGCAATTGATTGTTTTACATATAGTACTCAACTGTAGCGCAAAATGATCAGTCAGTAGGAAGCATATAACAGTGTATAGAGTTTGCACATTAGACTTCTCTTTTTCCTCTGAAATAATAATTGTTGTACCAGGGTAATTATATTCACTCTTTTTGCAGACACAGTTTTCGCCATGGAAGATAACTTGGACTGGACTGAAGCATACCAATAAGGTACAGAAATTCGATCGCATTTACCAAGTGTAGAAATAGGAGACAATACTTACAAATTAAAGGACTTTGTGGTTGCTGGAGGTTGCTTCTGTGTAGGAGCCACAAGGCTTATTGCATCAGACACCTTAGTAACGGGCAAGGTAAAATTATTTGGCCACAATAGCTTTTTCCAGAAAACAAAGGAAAAAACTTTTATACGGAAACTATTTTAAATTTAGGCAATCACCATATATAGAGTATACGAAACCGTTTCAAGTGGATAGGTTGCTGACATATAGAAAGTATATTCGCTTCTTCCGAGTGAATGACGGATATATTTCATCCAAATGGGTGCAAAACACAATAGTTTCACGAAGTCATTACCGAAGAGAAAAGAAATATTACTTCTGCTATCTTTTAAATAGTGCACGAACGCATGTAACACATAATGTAATTAAATATGTCTGTTCAGTGGTAAAGATATGTGATTCGAAGCATACTATAATCTATGTAATAACATGGCGTTATGTGTCATAGGTCTGACTTTTTGGAACATGTATAATATAATTTGAAACATCCAATATATAAAATAAAATATATTATCTAAAATGGATAACAAGAAAGAAAGCACCTACCGCTACAGATGTCTTTCTCAACATACAATAATAAACTGGTTTGGTTGGGCAGATACACTTTAAGGTTGTTTGCCATTAGGCCTTTTCTTAGTCAAAAACCCATCCGTAAATTATTAGTTGGAATCTAAAACATTTTAGAAAGGTACAATATCACTTTTGAGGGAGATGTTTCCTTCAAAATCATATGCGATCGCTAAACATTTAGCGAAATAATGTTTCATTTTGCATCTATAATGAAAACGGAAAGGCAAACAATGTAAAATAGGAATTAACTTATGTTCGAACTATTGATGGTAATTATATTTCGCTCCATTTGTAGCAACTGTCTCCGAGAAAGAAATTGTCTACACAATTAAATCCACTATTATGTGAAAAACAACATCATTTCAAATAGATAACTATTGACTCTTAAGTACAAACGTATGAGGGGAATTTTCAAAAACTATATACCGCTAATATCTGTTATATCTTGGCCCGTGCAATTTTGGATGTTCGTTGATCTATTTAGATTAAGCCTGGGAGGACAAGTCTGCATTTTAGACGAAAGAGACAACAATTGTCAACAATCTATAACATTAAAACGAGGCAAACTCCAGACTATATAATTAAATCATTTCTTCTCCTGTGTCTGAACCAATCAATTATAGCTTTCAAAATTCAAAATAATACATTCATCTTACACTGCAGGGCATACTCTAACAATAATCTTTTAAACCCTCAACTGTGGTTTTTTGGAATAGTCTTGAAGATAATATCTACTGTAGACAGTCTTACAGTCCTTTGAAAAAGAGTTTTTGTCTCCCAGTATGGAATCCAGTAAATGACAAGTTTTTAGTAATAGAGCCCTAAATATAATTCAGATTAGATTGCCAAACACGTTAAAAGCTGATCTGTGCAAAGTCCGACTTACAGACACTCCATTTTGTTCTTGCTGCGGGATAGAAACTTTCATGCATTTATTCATCTTCTTTCCACAAAAAAATCTGCAAAGGATATATATATATATATATATATATATATATATATATATATATATATATATATATATATATATATATATATATATATATATATATATATATATATATATACTATTTTTGCTTAGCTGTGCTTGCGTGCGATCTGCCACTTCACAAATCTCTCAAGAAAGCCACTTGGGTTTGGATAAACGACGGGATACCTAGATCTTTCTATCTAGAAAATGAGGAGCCTAATAAATCTTTGTACTATGTTTGTGTAAATCATATTTATGGTCTTCTGGACTTTATTTGTTACATATGCATATTCCACGATATTTAAATTTGACAACCAATGTTGGAAAGAAAGCCCTCTGGCGCGTAGAACTGGTAACAGATTGCCCAGTAGCAGGAAGACAGAAGGAGGGCAAATCGTACCGTCTCTCAGATTCAAGGCTTCGGGATTCCTCAACTTGGTTCTGGCTTGGTGCTGCATACGATACTGTTAACAGTGTCAGTGGTAAAATATGTTTTTTGCCATTGGTAAAATTTAGTTAGCTTTTCATGCGATTTTAACGAATTAACTTGGCGAAAATTGCAAGCCAGTACTACTACTAGGTTAAACAAACTGTTTTTTAATTAATTTTTTTCAAAACATGAGTTCAAGACTCTCGAATTTAAGTCATTAAATGCAAGGTTGGTTACTTCTTGGGAATGATTCTAGGAAAGTTGGACTAGGCCTTGAAGCTATTCGCAAAACAAAAATATTATAAAATAGTATCATAAAAACAATCAATTCCAATAAGATTTATATTCTTCGTCATTGCTTCATTACACCACTGTATGAACTCAAACCTACAGTTTTGAATTAAGGTCAGATATTTTAAGTAAACGTCCAAACCATTTATTCTAGGTGACACATACCCAAGTGAATGTTTTGAAACCATCAGGATGACAGGGAATCAGGTTATTCCTGAATATGCGGCATGTGATGGGAATGGATATTACAAATATGTTTGGGCAAAAGGTGAGTACATAATAGCATCTTTTTAGAAGTTATGTTGGCGCAATAGGCAAAATATATTGTTTTCCACTTTTCACAAGACATACTTGCGGATGAGAGAGAGAGAGAGAGAGAGAGAGAGAGAGAGAGAGAGAGAGAGAGAGAGAGAGAGAGAGAGAGAGAGAGAGAGAGATAGGGCTAACAAATATTCAACTCATCAACTTCTTTTCGTCTAACAGAATAAGTACACGAAAAATCAGTCGCTGTAAATGAAGATAACGTATGAGTAAAGATATTTTAAGCCGCGGCGGGTCAGTGGTTAGAGTGCCTAACACGACCGAATGGATGCGGATTCGAATCCTACAATCGGACCAGCCTGGATCAGCTAACATGGTGTGTCCTTAGGCAAGGCACTTGACGCCAGCGGCTTCGGCTCACAATAACCTACTTTAGTTATTGTGGCGGAGAAGACCAAACAGATCTTACAAAATATCAGATTTTTTTTTTTGTCTTTGTAGTCATTATCATTTTACTTTATTTGTAGGCAAGGGTTGTACGTATCCCACAGAGGGGACTTAATTCGATATGTGAATCAGCACTTGTATTCGCTTCCTTTTGAAAAAGGTTTTGACATCTGCGTTTCCACCTGCAAAATTTTAAATTGCATGGTAACCAGTATTTTAAATTATGAAGTTACAGCATGGGAAACTTATTTAATTTCTTATTTGTCAAAGCGGTAATTTATCCAGTTTGAACATTTCCAGCTGTTGAAAGTTTGTACTTATCAAATTTTATTCATAGATTACTATTTTTATCATATGAACCTAAAGCTAAGCCTCATTTCTATCTCTTGAAAGCTTGTAATTGCCAAATTTTGTTCACACAGTCCTATATTTATCATATCAACCTGAAGCTAAGCCTCGTGAGATTGGAACTTATTCCCATAAAAATTAAGGTTGTGGTAGACAAGATATTGCATTGACGTTCGCGAATATATTTTGATGCTCGGTACACAAGGTCATGTCAGTAACATGCAGCATCAGCACGATTTTCTGGTATATCACCAGACTTTTCACCAGGATATTTATTACATTGTGCCCCCGGTATCTTATTCAATGAATCACCTATACAACCGCCGACATCTTTTTTTTTTTAAAAACCGGACACTGCGCGTCCACGCCCTTTCACAATGATACTGATTGTTCATATGAATGTAAAGTTCTCTGCCCCATATCGATCACACCTTTCAGTAATCGCAGCTCAAGCATTACATGTTTGAACCCAAGCTGGATTTGCGGTACAAGATTTTGTGCGACATCGTACACAATATGAAAGCAGTATTGCATTAATATAATGTATTATTTAAATAGCATCATTAAAAATGAAATGATCTGAAGATTGTTCCGTCACTGAATTTCCGAGCAGCAGCACCTTAACGTTCCAAGCATGACGATATATGTCCAAACTCAGTTCGCACACTAATTATAGGCCTTGCTGGATGAAGAGAAATACAAGGGTTATTTACATATGATTGGCGTGATTACGCCGTCGTCTGATGAACAACCTTGTTACAATATTCTCAAATACTGTACAAATCATTTATAAAATCGTGTAATGCATTTGCTAGCAGAAGAACTGAAGAAAGTGAAACTTTATGGAGATAATATATACCACTGTACACACAAGAACCAGTAAAAGCCTTGCAAAAGAGCAAAAGAAATTGTCAAGACAAAAATGTCCTAGCGATCCCAGCCATAAGTATATTTCAGAATAGGATGAAACGGAACAACTAAAAGGTGCGGCACATGCAGCACATGAATGTGCGCCCCAAATATACGCACCTTCACTACCACATATAGAAGAAAGACATCCAACTATACACTAGCCGAAACGCGTATAACCTTTTGTGACAACACCAAAAGAACAACAACAATTTCAGATGTGAGTAGATCAACAACCTAGACCCGAATTTCTCACGCGGAAAGGATATTCCGACTAGCTAAGCAAACAAACAAATGTAGTACCAGCAGCAACCAAAGCAGCGTGAAGACCTTGGTTTACTGTATGACCATAAAGACCATGCGGATTGATTGGAAACACTTGTTGGAGAAATTCGTGCGGGTATCAATGCACGAGAAGTCAGTAATGAGGCTACATTAATCTGTAAGCGATTGCTCAAAATTGGCATCATGGAAAGAAAATATGTGTCGCATTGATGCATGAACCTGTTGAAGATATCTGTGAGGTATATTACTACACCGATGATGAGTTCTGAAAAGATCGAGACGCTACGAGTGCTACGTGAAATAAATGCTGTGATGACACAGGCTGTTGTAAATATAATATACCTAGCTGATCACCATTTCATCAAGGAAAACATAATTCAGTGTAAGCGTCTCTACACCTGTTACCGCTGCGGGATCATGCAGACTTGATCTAGTTTATTACAGTTGGCCAATTATCCAATCACAACCGTTTGGTGGTCTGCCCTCTAACAATATATTTGTTTTTTCACAAGGTCATGGAACAAGTTGGTATATGGTGGAGATGCGTAAGATATTTCTCAATAAATGATGAGGTCCCATGAAACATTTTGGCATTTCGGTGTTAACCGGTAGAGGCTCTAAAATTTATATAAGTGAACATGTGTCCACACTCAGCTCCGTCATCGTAATTGAATTTCCCTAATAGTTAGTTAACATTTGATAGTCATCTCCGACAACAGTTCTTGGCACGCCATAAATATATTATCGAAAATTAAAAATTTGTGTCTTCATGATCTAAAGGGGCTGCACATCATATCTCACCCGACATAGTGACAATTACCTTAACGATGTAGATCAATTTTATCTCTGACGCTCTCACTGGTAGTTATGAGAACAGGTCTGGCACAATATACTTATTTGTTCAGAGTTAAATGCTGTTTGGGTTTTCGCCAACTGTGTAACCAGGTAATTATATCAATTAATCCCGCCTCACCTGTGTATCTTTCATTTCATAATAATCGATTGTCACATATTCGATTTACCATTGCGAATCAACATAGTCACGTTGTAGATTTTAGAACTGAATCAATGCCAGTACAGATAATACTCTTCAAGATTGTATTAAGAAGTACGATGATACGGGCTAGTGCATCGGCTCAATTTCGTTGATAAACTGTATTTCGAACGCTGTTCTTTTCGTCTGAAATTGACGTAAAGTATATTAAAATACACTATATAGGTAAAATATCAAATAATTAACATCAGGATACATTTCTGTAAACCATGGCAATTAATGGAACAAAGCTCTTTAACTATCTTTCTAAACTAATACAGGTTAAAAATCAATAATTGATCCTGATCTTCTTGATATTTACCGCTTGTTTTCCCTTTCCTTAATTAATACAAAAAGCAAGAGGATATTGTGAAGAAATGTTTTCATTTTACATTATTTACCAATTTAGATGGAACCTGATCTGTTTAGTAGTGTTTGATGCAATTTGATACTATTTTTATTTTCATCATTACCTTCGATATAATATCAAAGTCAAATTTCAGTCGTTGCGTTAATCTATGTCCTAATTCATACTTAGTATGTCGCAACACATCCCACCCAAGATTTGTGTCGTAATACTACTCAATCATCCCAGATGACAATTATTAAGATTTTAAAACATTTTATGGTTACAATAATGGTTTGAACCAAACATACAAATTATTTATAGGTTACAAATGATCATTATCTCAAACTATGATCTTCAATGATTTAATAGTTTGTTTACAAATGATCATTACAAACCATACCCAATATGAGATTTATCTTGAGAAGATGACATTTTAATCATGTTAAAGGAATGGAAAGAAAATTAGTATTTAAGGGCAATGTGTTGCCTATTTCTAGTACAGAGGCTAGATACACATATTCAAACAATTCTACGTAACCATGACCATAAGGCTCATTTCCTGTTGAATAGAATAGACGCCGGAGTATTAAAGATTAATTTTCCACCAATGAAAACAGTTTAACAAAAGACGTTCCTTGAAAGGGAACTGAAACAATTTAAAGCTTTCGAAGAGTGAGCTGATAAACAATTTAAAGCTTTTCAAAGAGTGAGCTGATAGAAGTCTTTAATATCATGAATTCATTTACCACATTAAACATATTGCAGGTTCTATAAATATATATCTCTTTGCCGACACAAGTCATATAAAACTCGTTTTGCAAACATTATAAAATATAGCATCATGGACTTGTAAAAACATAATTACTAGCCCAAGACAGAAAACGTTTTTATTTTTTTTTTGTTTATGTTTTTTTATTTTTTTTTCTGTAATATCATTCGAAACGCAATAAAGAGGGAGTGCCAATTTTCTTTAAAGAAGTGCCTTTTTGTCCAAACTAACAATCACGTATAATATGGAGAATATTAATACCTTAGAAGCATCGTAAAAACAGTTTACTTCCCACAGAAATATCGTATTATTAGATGCAAAGATAATCAAAAGGAATTACCATCTTTGCCTCTATTTGCACTGTTATATAATGCACTAGAACCATGATAGTTATAAGTGCTATCAAAACGTGGCATAAAAAAATTCTGCAAGGGTTTTGTAAAGGTATATATATATATATATATATATATATATATATATATATATATATATATATATATATATATATATATATATATATATATATATATATATATATATATATATATCAAGACATAAACATGGAAACAGTACTCCGATACTGGTGCCCCTTATAAGCAGTTGCTTTGGAATGCATGACAGTAAGGATCAATTTAAGTAACTAGATAACGAAATCGTATGGAGCAAAAAGCAGATCACTAAATTGATAGTTTATTCTTAGATTAAGTGACGCTGAAGACGATATCATGGACAAGAGTAATATAGATCCAAGAAGAGGTGATTAAATTGCCTAAACCCAGCATATCGTACTTTTCGCACATTAATCGATCCCATTTCCAATCCTGTGTTTGGTAAACTCCTAAGTTTTGACTCCAGGGATACCAGGTCATATTAGACGGATATACAACGAAACAACTGCCGAGTTCGATTACATTCTAAGATCCTTCGAGTATGTTCAACTCACAGCTTGTACATATGCACAAAACAGACCATAATATCAAACATTTGTACGAAGTAGACATAAGTGTATAAGAATGAGCAGAAGTTAATCATTTGGGTCACATTACATGAGTACGAATAATGTTCAATTTAATCACGAAGCTCTATATTAGTTTTATGAATAACGTGTCTGTCCCTTATTTCATTCTGTCTCATATCTCTCTGTATTTACCAATGTTGGCAGTTTTGGAAGTTTTCACGTTTCCTGCCGGTAACAAGTAAACCTAATTTTCAATGTCGCATTACTCGATCATAATCTCGTTGATGATGAAGGTAAGAACTGAGTAGATTAATGAAAATTAGAATATAAATGTTGGTCCGTATTTCATGTATTATCTCTTTTTTTGTGATCTTATGTCTCTACGCATTGCTTGGCTGATATCACAAAATGCATTGTTTTGTATTAATAGTTATTGAAAACGTATGCTGTGTAGTCGATTCCCCCGGTATTTTACTTGGTCGATTTCGTTCCTTATTTAACAGAGCTCATAGAAATCTTGAATTTTAATCTTCACCTTGTTCTTTTTGCTTAGACGAGCACACGGTGACACTCGTCCAAGCATCACATTAAGATAGCACATGGAAAGATGTTTCCAGCGAATGTACATCTTACAATGTTCAACTTCCATTCAAAACAACAGAGGCTTACTAGCTAGTCTTCATGAGAGTAAACCGCCTTTGTGGACAAGGTCTGCGCTTAGGCTGAATATAAATCTAAACTTGAGTATGTATGCAACTGTTTATAGTAAACAAAGATTTCGAAACTAGAGACATAGGTGAAGTAATGTAACCTAAACGTATCAAAGCATTAAAATACATGTTTACAAAGCTATCCTTTACATTAATGGTTACAATACCATGTTTTGGTGATAAGAATGGCAAGTAAAACAAAATGTATCTTAAACACATAGTATGTAACTCTAATGCAGAGTGACAATTACGATGGGAATTAGAGAAAAGAATGGGATTCTGAACATTAGAAAATTAGAGTTTTCAACTAAATAGACATAAATAAATTGGTACGATGAAGACAAGAAATGATTGACACCATCGTCGGTTAACGAAAGGAGGTATTTTACATTTTATGTATTCAAATTACAAACTGAAGGATGTTAGACAAGGACGACAGCATTACAATTTGTACTAGTCATTCCTGTTAACGAAATAGTTTCAATACATTATGTAATGCAATGTAGTTACTTAAAAATTGTAACAGCTTAAATTTTTGCACGGCAGTAACGATTCCTATTTGATAATGAGCTCTGCATGTATATAAGTTCTTATTATTAATTTATAATCACCATCTAGGTCCTGATCAAATTGCGATTCTGCAATAAGCAAGTACAATTCTTAAATTCTTCAAAAAGACTAATAAGTTTCTGTATGCCAGGTAAGATATATATATATATATATATATATATATATATATATATATATATATATATATATATATATATATATATATATATATATATATATATATATATATATATAATTCTCAAAGAGTTAGTCATCATATATCTTTTATTTTTTAATGAGACGTGTGATACAAGGACTAATCAACGAGTTATTAACACAGAACGTATTTATGAAATAAACCAATGAGTGACAAATGTATTCCCATTAGATACCGAAGAATCATGTAAAAGAAGGGCAAACACACCTAACTTTATTGACTTAATGGACAACATTGGATAATGCATGTCCATAACGAATGGATAACTCATTGGCAATCAATTTAATTATGATATGAACTCTAGACGGATGTTTGATTATCGACGCATCTTTTGTTTTAAATAAGTGTCCAATAAGTGACCCTATCACATGATTTTAATACAAGTAAATACAAAGCTATCTTGTTCTCAATAATCGTTGACAGTTTTTATAGACGCATAGTGTGGTATTTGTAAGTATAGTGAGTGCTTGACCTTCGTCTGTGATTGAGGGTAGAAATTTACCTACCTGACTTTGCCACTTTTTTGAAAATATTTACTAGGTTCATTTGTTCTAACAAGAGAACCTGCTAACAATATTCTGGACATTTCCATTAGTGTTTTAGAAAATGATACTGCGACATAGATAATATTGGTATGTATTTACAGGATTCGACGGTTATTTATTCCTGTTTGAGATCAATATGTGGAATTATGTCCTGCTGTGTTCAGATATAACTTGAGAGGAATTATTTAATTTAAACTATCCATAGGAATTGCAAAGTGATCATTGATTTTTTTTACTAAAACGATACTATAAGATTGTGAGGACTAATTCAAGAACATTCCGGATTACATCATTGTGATATTTGAAAACTATTGATAAATCAATATATTGAAGACTCATGGTACATCATCGCATTCAAGACTTTTGGAATTCGTCTTGAACAGTCTGTACTTCTGGACATGTAACAGAATATTTAAGTTTATTTGTGATTTAAGTCACAATACTGTGCGTGTCTTTTGCATTTTTACTTCGTTTTTCAGTGAATTAAGTTATTTGTTCAATTGTTACTCAACTTTCTTGTTTCGATTTTTTTTTTGCTACATAGTTTACAACTACAGATTCATAACTGATAGAATCAGAACTCTGTTGAATGTGGTCTCTTTCAGATCATAGATATATATGATATATAATGATCAAACAAAGCTACAGTAATGTGTGATCTGATGAGAAAAGAAAACTTTGTTGTGTGGTGTTTTAAGTTTCGATATGACATAACCATGAGTTTTGTAAAGGTGGGAAAGACCATCTCCAAAAGAAATGGATCCGACCATTTTACTATGATAATCTCCTTAGATATACACACTTATTCTACTAACATTTTGTTTACAGTATAATTCGTTTTACCCAAGTCTATCTCATAGTGGATTCCAACAACTCTTTTAGAAAACAAACGTCAGCTAGTTTAGAGGCATAAAATCCTTTATTTGAGATAATTCCTGTTGTAGAATTCCAGTGACACAAATAAAACAGAAGAGTATCCAATATATATTGTTGAATTAAATAAAGAAAAAGTAGGAACACTAGAATTTATTTCCGTCTCTGACAAAAATCTTTCGAACTAATGTATTTCCTGGTCAAGCTCATTCGAGCGCTCGGAAGTGATTTCACAGCTGGCATCCGTATCGCATTTCGTCTCTGTTGTCCTTTAATTCAACATCATCTAAATATCATAATTCTTTGCTTCTGATTCAGTAATACGTATTCCAAACAGCAGAAAGGACACTGCTTATATGAAGTGGAATTTCGTTGTTGCTGGAGTTTGTGCATTATGTAGCTTCATGTATGTTACTTATAACAGTTCTTGCTGTTGAATGTTGGAGTAGAGAGTTGGTCTAAGCGATTAATTTAACAGTTTAGCTTTGTTTTTGGTGTAGTCTCATTTTTGTATCGAAAGCTCGTTCAGAACAATGTCACACTGAGTAGTATTAGAATTATCAAAGTGAGGTAGCAATGTAGATGTGGCTGGTAAATTTGTCATAATAAAAGTACATTGTACTTGGAGTCTTTGACTGGACTGACTTTAGTTTATCGAGTCAATATTTATAAATTTGATGTTTTTCGATGAAACTGAGACAAAGTACAGCTATATTACGCGGTAATCATTATTGATAGATCTAGGCACACAAACTCCGTATGTCATTTGTAAAAATTGACATAAATATGGTCAACATGTATTGATGTATTGCATTATATGTATCAGTACATTTCCGCTTTACCATTCTAACATCTATCTGCGCCGCTATAAATAATGCTGCCTTTGCCGGTTCGAATTTGCTTATTCAATATTTGGCAGACAATGTTTTACCACACATGTATAAAAGAGACACTTCTTTCAAGAAAAGTAGAAACCTTAATTCAAATCGACAGAACTGAAGCGCAAAGTATGTTTGAATTATCACAAAAATTACATTTTATTTATTCAGAAACTTTATCAATCTTTATTTCCGCAGAAACAGGTACAGGAACATATGAAAAAGGTCAGCGTTGTTACTGTTGACTAAACAAATAAAAGAATGTTACGAGGAATAAAGGTAGATAGTTAAGTATATAATACTATTTGCACATATGTACATATATTGATATTTAGATATTCACAAATTGTTTTAAATATTTCGAATGTAATATTAGCTAAATATGTATGGTCACAAGTTAGATAACGACATAATGTATACATGAAAAGAATAATTTGTTTTATAATTTGAATCACTGTTGTAAATGCCTGGTTAGTACAGGCATCATATATGTCGTCTTATTTAAGTAAAAAACAAATATTGGATAAAAGAAATTTGAAAATATGCTACTGGTGTCTAATAATATTTGACTAACATTGACGAGATAATTCCTGTATATGTCTTACTAACTAATATCAATAATTACAAATATATAGTTCCGACTGTCCGAATCTTTATTCTTTGGAAATAGATCAATTTAATGTATTAGCTCATAGAAGGTACCGCATATGTTTAGAATAAAAAAAAAAAACTTGTGCACGAATACATTAAAATACAGTTTCATGTCTTCATTAGTGACAAGAATTTTGGCTACGATAGTGAAAACAGGAACGATAAAAAGAGGTATTTTAAAAAAGGAAACTGTTTTTGCTGTTGATCTCCTTCAAAATTGAATATAATACTATGCGCAATTGGTATTTATATCGGCGTGTAACGTTTTTATATATTTTTATGATAATTTGCTTGATTTCAGTGCTGGAGAAATATTTTTCACACAGAGTAATTAGTCAATTACTACTACTTGCGTCATTCATGAATAAAGAAACACAAATTACATTTGCAAAATATCTGCCGTAAAAATTCTGAATAGGAGATAATCTTGGGATGAGAATTTAGTGATCTGAGTTAGGAGTAAATATATGTAGTATTTGTTTGGGTCATAAGATAATAAATACAGAACTAAGACTTAGAATTGCGTGCTGAAAAATCACACGAATCTAATGCAATCCAAATAAAAGATAAAAAATTATAATTCTAAAATAATGTGCGATTTCTTTGTTTGATGAGAAAATAATATGTCTGGTATTAGTACGTTTAAGACAATATTCAACAGAGAACAAATTTGTCAAGAGGTAATTTGAAATATGAAATTGTCAACCTGAAGCTATTCTCAGCCAGTGGGTTTGACATTGAAGTTTTCTCTAGATTTTTAGATGAACCTATTCTACCTTTTTCCAGACCTCTTTCTTGTTAAATTACGAAGCTTATTAAATATCATAAATTTCTGCTCTAATAATGCCTATATGTTACGACTCAATGGTTTGAAGCTTGAAGAAAGCAGTGAACCAAACAAGTTTATTAAACTCAATCAAAATGTTATTTCTCTAAGTTACTAGTGAAAATTTAAGAGGAACTACAGTGTTGTGAATAGAATCCTAAAAGCCGTAAATCAAATTCAAAATTGTAGAGTGTTCCGAATGCAGTCAGCGATTCTTGCTATTGGAAATGAATCTGATTTAGTCATACTGTTCAACTTGCTATAATCAGTGCACATACGGAAAATTTGATCTGGTTACGGAGCAGGTATACATGGTGAATTCCAGTCACTCTTACTGGGCTCTATCAAATCATTCTCCAGCAAATACTGAATTTCCTTTTTCAACTATTCCAGTTTCAGTGGGTTCATTCTGTATGGATGTTGTTTCTTAGGTTTTGAATTTATAATTTCAACGTCATAAAACATTTTGTTTGTCCTCGTAGGATCATCTGGAAACAATTGTTCATATTTGAATAATAGCTGTTTAAGTTCATTCTTCTCTTGTTGTTGCAAATGCGAAAATTTCCGGTCCAGCTTTTTCATAATTTTTGAATTCCAAAGACTTTTCGCTCCAAAATCAATTGAGCCCGATTGAATTCTTCACTTGAATCCTCGGTGAGTGGGACAGGTACATCTAAATTAATTGCATGATTTGCCTGGCTATCTCTCTTAATATACTGGTACTCCAATAATTTAATTAGATCAGAGTACCATTATTATAATTTAACTCATTCATTTTCTTCTTAACTTTGGAATGGCCGTAATACCTAATTTGACGAAAAGTTTGAAGAATGAGCAAGAGAGAAAAAGCTATTGCAGGACTCAAAAGTTCTCTCCATTGAAGTTCTGTGAAACCATAATTTCACACTTGACTTGAATTGCTGAATGCCAAATTCATGCATAGGTTGCTGGAAAATTCCAGACATAAAATTACACCCTTGACCAGATTTTGGAAGGACAAATTGAGTAAAAAGTTGAGCAAAGCTTTTACCATACTTTGAGCTTTTATATTTCTCAAAGGAATTGCTTCTGGGAATCTTGTTGACGCTCACATAATGGTCAACAAATAAAGGTTGCCTGATATGGTCTTAGGTAATGGACCAACACAATCTACCATTATTCTGCTAAATGTTTCGTCAAATGCAGAAATAGTTTAAATAGAATTTACAAACATCACTTATGATTTTTGGGCAATAGACGTGAGTCAAGATCTTGTGATAAGTTTTATTAATCCCTAAATGACCAGCCAGAGGAGTTTCATGGGCCAGACTAAGTATTTCCTGTCTGTAAGATTTTGGAACTGCAATTTAATACTTCACTGACCATTCATCAACAGCAGGTACCTCGGGAGGTGTCCATTTTCTCATAAGAATTCCATATTTAATGAAATAACAGGCAGGTACTTCAATGGCTTCAATTTCACTAATGGCCCTCTGAAACAAATAGGAGATCTCAGGATCTTTTTCCTGTTCGACGACAAGTGATTGTCGTTTATCACCCTGATTAGAAAAAAGAGAATGACTAGTCAAAAGAGGATCACTGTGATCAAATACCTCTTGATTGTTCCAAACAAAGGAGTCAAAGTAACCTCATCAAAAGCCTGACCAATACATGTGTCAGCTAAATAAATACTTTCCTTATCAAAATCATTCTCAAGAGATTTCATTGCCATAGCTCGAGTTACTGCACAAGCTGGATATAAATCAGGAAATTCTTTCTCAATTGGATCAACTTTCTGATCCAAACAAGGCTAGTAAGTTACAAGTGGATTAACCACAACCTTGTCTCCAGCTAAGTCCTTGCCTAGTAACAAGTGAATGCCCTGAGTGTGTAAAGAAGACACTATTCCGGCTGTCACATGTCCTGAAACTAAGTCTCATGACAAATTTACGGATTGGAGTAGAACATTAACAAAGCCGCACTCTACTCCCTGAATAAGAACACTCTCTTTAGAAGAAGACTTCTCAGAAAAAGGCAAAGTACCTGATAATAAAAGACTCTGAGAAGCTCTTGTGTCCCTTAAAAATTTAATAGGGATAGGATTGGCCAAATCAACCAAGAGTGATATAGAACCCTTCGACATGAATGGTTCATAATTCTCCATAATAAAATCAGACTGGGGTTTATCAGACCCAACAAATGTATTGCTTTCAATACATGACCGTGACCTTGACCTCTTAGAAAAAAGAGTATTTCTGATAGGTCTATCTTGATTATAATGCTTATATTTCAATTTGAAGCAATCAGAAATAACGTGTCCTTTCTTCTTGCAATAGGTACACGTAGGAGAAAGGATTTTGAATCAAGCTTACTAGAAGCTTAATTTTTAAAAGTTGTGCCAGATTTTGTTTTAGGCGTCGTATTAGGCTTAAACACCTTTTTACCAGTAGACTGCCGAGTGAAATATTTGCCTGCAAAAGAAACTTTATGAGTTAAGGAATACTCATCAGCTGCACGAGCAGCATTTCCAAGGTTTCTATCTTATCCTCGTAAAAATACACCCTAATGTCGCTATGGACACAGTTCCTGAAGTCATAAAGTAATATGAGTTGTTTGAGACTTTCGTAATCTTTGTTGACCTTTCTAGAAAAGAACCATCTATCAAATTCTTGTGCTTTTTCTCATGCAAATTGGACATAGGTCTGGTCAGTTGATTTTCTAGAATTCCTGAATTTTTGCCGATAAGCCTCGGGGACTAACTCATAACACTTCAAAATACAATCCTTAACCACATCATAGCACTCTGCTCCAGCTATAGTGATATGTAAATATCACGAGCTCTACCAGTAAGTACACATTGTAATAATTGAGTCGAGCACTCCCTTGGTCACTTCAAACTTTCAGAAACTTTTCAAAATAAGGAAAATATTTCTATACTTCTTTTTCGCTAAAAGGAGTTATTAGCCTAAAATTCTTTGTAATGTCAAAACTTGAATTTGTGTGTGAAGTGGAAACGTGCCTTTCACTTGCTAAATCCATTTCTTTCATTCTAATTTGAAATTCCCTTTCATCCTTCTCTCTTTGTATTTACACCTGTTTCTCATCCTTCTCAAGTTGTAACTGTTTATCTATCTCTCTTTCCTGTCACTCTCTCTCCCCTCACTTTTTCCTTCCATTTTTATCATTTCTATCTGAAGCTGAACCTGTCTTATGTCTAATTCCAACTTTTTTAGCTGGACTTCCATTTTCAAAAAGTCCACACACTCCTGGGTAAAATTAAAAACATTTCTCTACTTTTGATGATTTGATGATATTGTAAAAAAAGCCTGCTGATTCCACCAACAATTTCATACGAAATGTGAAATAGTACCTGGGATTTAAAATATTCTGAAAACTAGGGTAATTTAATTTTCAAAAAACAATTTTCTGAAATATTTTAGCCAAAATTCAAATATCCCGGACGAGCCCCCAATTTTCTTTGTTGCGTGTCTAGGCTCGTACAAAGTAACAAAGAAAAGAGTGAAGCCAACAAGCTTTGTAAATTTAACAGAACTATTTATTTCCCTAGAAAACACGGTAAACATATGAAAAAGGATTTGCGGTTTGTGAATCTAGTCCAAAACTTAATCCCAGAATTTAAAAACATAAGTCCTATTACTAAAAAGTTCTAAATGAATCAAAGTTCGAATCCCGATGAAGTTCCAAGATGGAAGGCGATGACGTCTTCTATAACTTCTTTTGTGTTGATGTGTCAACAGTTCCTTTTTGAATCCAAGAGTAAATAATCCGGCTTTAGTATTCCGAATAATTTCCAAACAATGTCTTTGTCCAATAATTTGAATTAACAAAAGTAAAGACTCCATGAAAAAAAAAAAATTACCTTAAATAAAAACTCAATTCAAATTTGGCAACAACAAAACACCTCTGAGCTCTGAAGGTGTGAAATTACGACTAAATGAAATCACTATAAAAACGCTAGTTTTATAGTCCGCAATGGACGAACGAATCTTGTTATAAGATTCAATAATAAAAAAACAAATAAAAAACGTTGTTTACAACAGAGCTGACTACGCAAACCAATATGACCTCGATTACGACCAATGACTTTCACTCTGTGCTTACCAATTTTGAATCAAGATCAGAACTAGGTCAGCTAAAAATACAATGTTGCCTTGACTTGTTTTACTTCGAGAATAAATAGAACAGTCAGAACTGATCTGAATTTACACAAAGAAATCAAATCCCACAGACAAAACTATAGTTACAGCAACATGTAATGCAATAGAATTAAAACAAAAAATTCAAAACAAACAAACAAATAATTAAATTACATATTCCTAACAATAAATAAGGAAGTTGGTATATAATTAAGAAATGTCCATGTAGTTGATTTGAAGATTGATTCAATGAAGTCAGATTTATATGCATAACAACATAACAATTGACAATAGAAATTAATGCAAAGCAAATTCAAAATGTTAGATTTTTAAAAGATTTCGAACACAGCAAATGTTAAATAAATTAAGCGAGATGTTGAAAACGTTCCCATGAGTTTAAAAGTTAAAACAATTGTTTTTTAGATAAAACAATTAAAGCTCCATCTCTCCTAAATAAAATGTATGCTAATATAATAAATGTGGTTTCTTCTAGTCATAGGTATGCAATATTCTTCTCTCAAACTCCACGTAAATAGTACAAACCAATACAATTAATCAGAAAATGGGGAATATTTGGGAAATGTGCATAACAAAGCTAACTTTGACGTGGATCAAACCTCAAATGTATAAGATAAGGCATATGTCTATTTCGAAGTACTGGAAACAGACAACGGAAATGACTGTGATAAGGCAAAGTTTCATCATTCTGAACATTCAAATTATGATACAACCTATTTCACTAATGTCACTGTTGATTCAACCTATGATCGCCTGAGCTGAAAAAAAATGCTTCATTCTAATAAAAGAAATAAGCAAACATGCATACTGATAACATCATTCAAAACCAATGGTTGTAACTTGCGCTGTCGTTGTAGTTCTTTGAACATGCCATACTTAATTCTTTAGAATATGATGGGTCTTATCACGATTAGGTGTTACATTTGAAATTGATAACGTTCCGACACATTGCCTTTTTTTCTTTTATTTATCTCATTATTTTGAAACAATGTTATCAGACGGAATGCGTTGTTTACAGTACAACTTAGGATACTGTTAGCCTTCTGTGCATGACTGAGCCATATTTTTTTTTTGGGGGGGTTCATTTTTAAGATGTATTATTTTAACCTGGAAGAAAGATTATTAGTAAGTTAGCGTGTGCGAAGTTACAAATCACCAAGTGGATCTACACCTTTTTCAAAATGTGGTAGGATTACACAAGGACTCCGGTTAAGCAATTATGTTTCAAATATTTATCATTATTTAAATTTTTCTCTGATTCTTAACACTATTACAAAATATTTCTCTATCTAGGCACCTGATTGCAGGCAATACATAACTGCTGTGAGCAAAAGGATGTACTTATGATATGACCCTTCTTAGTAGTTACATTGAATACTGGTACCTATCTTTCAAAAATTAGGTATTATCAGCTTGCCAGTATAGGAAATGCGAAATCATTTATTTTAAAATTGAAACTAGAATGGTAAAAATATTCCGCATCGTGTCATTTCCTCACCAATATACGCTAAGTTATAATCGCCTAAATTAAATCAAGTTAAAGAAAGCAGAGGACTTATCATACTGATGTTTGGTTTATTTCTTCACGGCATGAGATGTTGGCTGGCTTGCATAGGTGAAACCTGTTAGCTTCCCATACATATATTGTTAAAGCTACATATAATGCTACCAAACTGTCAGTCTTTCAAATCGGATTTCTTTATTCTAATCAATTTTGTTTTTGCGATTTTTTCATGCATACCATGTCTTCCTATATTTATGTTCAAAGCTTGAGCCATGTTACCATTTCCAAGAGTTAGGAAAACCTTATTTAATAAAAGATAAAACATGACTAAATACATCAAATATCAAAACAGATTGTTAAGGACAAAGATACAGTTGACAAAACTAAGTCAAGAGCATTTCTAATAATGTGGTATCAAATAGCATACACAGCTTTTATTATATCTATCTATCTATCTATCTATCTATCTATCTATCTATCTATCTATCTATATATATATATATATATATATATATATATATATATATATATATATATATATATATATATATATATATATATATATATATATATAGTAGTATATATATATATATATATATATATATATATATATATATATATATATATATATATATATATATATGCTAAATCATATGAACAATAATGAATCTTGATATTTATTGGTCTTAACATCGTTGGTTCCATTAAAACCTGATAATATCGACGTTTCGTTATGTTATGAGCCATGCAATTTCTCCACCGAACTGAGATACTCTGTCATTTTACACGTCTGTTAATTAATCCAATGTTGATCTGCAACTTCCATGGGACAATCAATTTCAGTCGAAAGCTGGCACACAAGTTTTGATGAAGTAATCGGTGTCATTATTAGATGCTAACAATACGCTATATCAGATTGTCGTCAGCCCATGTTCGACCTTGTATAATCCAGCAATATTCAACCAAGTCTGTTTTATATAATCACGCTTTTTCTTCACGGAACAGCTTAAAAAAGCGAGCCTGACTCTCTTCATTCCCTTTTGAATTAATTCGAATGTTGTTTTTATTAGATCAGGAACTAACTGAATTTGACGAATGTATCACATCACTACTTTTGGAGCACTCGGGACAAAGATTGATTATTTCAAGTAAAAGTTTATGTAAAATAATTATGTTAACAAATTATGTTCATCCTTCATAAATTTAGTTAGATTGGACAAATGGTGAAACCTATGATCAATGGCAGCACTGGGGGGTTTAATAACAGCAACACGTGCTGTAACTATAATATATTTTTTTTTATAAAGATGAACAGTAGAAAGACACTGTTTTACAGATATGCTCAGTGACAAGGTAAATAAATAAGATATGGCACTATTGTATAAAATGTATTTAAGTTAACAAAAAAGCAACATTATCATTGCTTTTTACAATTGGTAGAGGAAGAAACTGGCTGTTGAAATTAGTTTCAAAGATAATACCGTTTCGTCAATAGCTGATAATGCCATTTTGTTAATTTTTGCGTTAATTTTCTGATTCTATGCAATCGTACTAAAATATTAGTTGATACAAAATGTCCAAATACACCAGATACTGCAGCCTGAGACCTAACTTTAACCGACTGTTTATTTGTTCATGTCGTTTTTATTGCAGGCTTGTTTCTATCAACCGCATTAAAGGAATTACATTTTTTTATTGAACTTCCTTTGTTAATGATTTTGTTGCATGACCTATCCCCAACATCCAAATGAATAAGACGAATTTTGTAGTTATTTTAATATTATACACTAGTCACATTCACCCGGTAAAACAATGATTCTATTATACACTAGTCACATTCACCCGGTAAAACAATGATTCTATTAATACCAGCTGACGATGGTTTCAATTGACATATTATCTTGTTCACAATAATGTTTCTTTAAAATCCTTTTACGGTGTATTAAAAAGCATAAACATATTGTTTGTTTTGTAATTCAGCACCTAACACAGATATCCCATATGAGATACCATTTAGGTTTAGACGCGCTGTTCCTTCATCTTTAAGTGCGTTCTTATCATGGAACACCCCCCAACCCCCGAACGCACCCCAACAAATTTCATCCCAGTCTTTCAGGAGGTATTAACATTTTGTTAGTTCATTCAGCAGGGCATATTTGTCTCGCATTGATCTGTTCCATCACCCTTATTTGATCCTCGTTTGTGTTGTTTGTTGTTTTGTCAAAATGACCAAAGGTTTTTGGTAAAAGTCTGATGATCATTTGTGAATGAATGATGACACCATGACAAGCGGCCTATTCGGTATAGCAATTTATCTTCTTACCAATCGCTGAAGGAAAATGCTTGAACAAATAGGTTTAAAAAACTCAAGTTTATAAATTTGAAGGTAGGACTAATGTTACAGTAGATTTAAACCTCGGTTACTTATCTACTTTACCGATTTCTACCCCACATGACTTTGTCATCATGTTACATGAAATCTCAAGTAACTAACATGAGCTCATGCAAGAAGACAGTACTGTGGGGTAGGAGACTATATCAGAAAACATCAAGACAATAAATGCGGAATAAATGATGGGTTCTTCTAGCACAACAATGAATTTACACTGTGGCAGTGACTGTGCACTTTGGCAGTGAATGTTCCCCTTGGCAGTGTTTGTTCGTTAGCTCTTAGTTGGTATTACATACACAACGTTTGTACGTGAGTATGTTATAGACTCAGGTATATTTAGAATTATTATTGTCAAACTATGTATTATTACCACGTATGGATAAATATACAATATGTCGCGCACTAGTAATTGAAATGGCGTCGTATTTTATTTTGGCTTATTCTGGAGAGAGTACGCATGCATATTTCCCTTCAAAGACTTAATTTCAAGTCTGAGTTTTTCTTTACTTGTTACTTTCTAAGGCCAAGATATTTAACGCATCATACAACTAAAAGTAATAATTTGTATTAATAATTTATGTGACGCCGATAATTTGGTTTGGATACAGAGGAAGAAATGAAAGTTTAACTAATTATGTAAGGATGATTACAATTACAAGTACGATTAACACATTAATTTTTGAGACGCACTTGGCTCCAATAACCTCAGAGCCTTCTAGTATACTGTTCGGCACGCTATGGGCTCTTTTGGGATTGTATTAAAACAGTCATAAATAATATGGACTGCACACGTTCAGAAGTCAATTTGTAATAGCTTACATTTGGAAGTCAACCTGATTAAATTCAGATCTCCATTGCCATGGGTGAAGATCTGACAGCGACCACTTAGAGTTCATGTTCTAGTGACCTTTGAGTTAGCCAATGGAAATGCGGCTTTCAGAAATTTGAAAGTGAATCAAATCGATAGGCACACAGTTTTGCTATTCAGCTATACTGCTTTGTCTCCCAAATGCGATGATGTAAGACTCCATCAGATTCGCTGATAAAATTAGCGATAAGAGTAATAATATGTCATAGAACATGACCGCTACGCGGTGGCTGTCAGACCATCACGTAGGACAGTGGAAATCTGAATTTAATCAGATTTAATTGGAAGCCCACCTATAATCCCAAATATACAATTCAAAGAACAAACCGAACGTGGATGTTTCTTTATATATTAAAAATTAAAACGGTTAAAATAATTGCAAATATTAAACAGATTGATCGTGCAGTATTTTAGACATATCCATTATTGCATCCTTATAAAGACCAATAGAATGTGCGTAAAGTTACAGAAATATTAAATCAGTTTCTTATTTGAATGTATAAAACAGATTTGTCAGAGGTCCAAAGGATATTGCTTGTTTTTTCAAACACGTATCCGGAATTTATTCATAGGTATAATTGACATAGGAATTATCGTGGAATCACAAAGATGCAGACATGGACAGCAGTTCAATAAAAATTCTGAAATAGTTTTTTTATAAGATATTGTGGAAGAAACGTTTGTCTGATATTTACCGAGTCCTCAGTGATAGAACATTTTGATGAAGAAAGTATATACAGTGACACTGACGGTGAATGCAAGAAAGAACAAACCAAATTAATTAGATTACATTTGTATTAATATAACGATGGCATCCACATATATAAACGCGGAGAAAAAAATTGGAAATGAGATACAAATGCTGCAGAAGTGGAGAAACACTTTAATTGAAATAAACTCTCAAAGCTACTACAAACAAACCATAAAGCAGCAACTATTGAAGAAAATATTTGATCACTTCAAGACACTTTACATTATTGGAGACAGAGGTACATTGTTTAGTAGGACTTCAGTCGGAGCAATCCTCAGCAGAGTAAAGGTTCAACTAACGTGCAGCGCGGATGCCATTGTGAAACATAATTTATTGTATAATGCAAGAGAATTTCATATAACAAGTTTTTTAAGAAAAGGACTAATGTAAACCTCTGCATTACTATAACACAGAACTAATATCTCGGATGATTTTTTCATATATAACATAAAACTGCAAGCCCATAACGAGATGTATACGGAGGCAAATGGAAAAGTCAACTAAAAATTGCGAATACTGTAAATGACATTTACTGGCTTTACATGTTGGTTTAGGTGTTCCACTAGGTTTTAAATGCGACGTCTGAGTCAAACCACGTAATCATCTTTGCATGTCATGCGTATCTGTTCGCGAGTATAATCGTACGCACCTGCGAAAATTTGCGGAATCAATCGTTGTTGAAATGTCCGACAACGTTGAGGAAATACCTGACGATGTCGTTGAAATAATAGCAATGTTTGAAGCTATTACAGTTTGAGAGAGGCTGGGGTACGAATTCCAACCTGCGAAAAGCTGACATTCATGATAGCTTAGGACAGCAACAGCTTCCATCAGAATGACCACAAAGATACGAAAAGGAATGGTATTGATATTAGAACGAACTGGCACCGGCGGATTAAAAGCAGATATTATTCGCCATGTACATTTGTGTATAGCATTCAACCATTACAGAAAGGGATTAAACAGCCGCGTGGCTTTGTGGATGTCCACATATAATCTATTAATGATGAAATCGACAAAGGCTTCTAAAAGATTCTCGGGATTACGGTAACATTCCCCAAATCAGGAACAGGACTAAGTGTTGAAAGATGCGTGCTTGTTTAAGTGCATATTTCCAATTACAACCTTTCCAGGGGCCGAGATATATTCCATCACCTGCTTGAATTTCGCAACGGTCGTTGAAAAAGACTACGATCAAGGTTATCAATGGACAAGTTGTGAACGTTTTATCCCATAAGTGATGATACAGATCAGCCTAGAAAAAGCAGACATTACTTAGGCGAATTTATATTATATAACTATGAATTTACATCTATATTTTAGCAGATATGAAAGTCTCACCCTAATAGCACCGTCAAGGTGTTTGGAAGAGACGTCCGCAAATGATTCGAATAGCCATAGATATATATACAAAACTAAGATTAATGCAGGCTGTTCAGGTTTGATTTGGGGGGTTTTTTTTGCATGATTCAAAATATGGGTTTCAATACTTGAGTATCAAATAGTTCCTACTAATGCTATAGTAAGTTCTAGGGTAAGAAATTTCCGTACAGAAGTTGCATGGATGTATTTAGCATTTAACGCCTGCTCGTTGACCATAACTTTTACTGCAGTGTAATCAGTGAAAACCGCAGGATGCGGTTTGGTCAGAACTTGCTAAAAACATTTACAACAAAAGTACCGTATATTATCTATGCGGACTTTTAATGTTTAAAAGTTCCCATGGAAAGCATTGTTTTCATAGTCACTGGGGTTCAGTCGGTTGAGGTGTTTCTTAGGTTACGATGAAACAAATGATTAGGACTAATGATGACTTTTCTAAGGCCGGTCATTGCTGGATATGTGATACCAAAGAAATCGATCAATGTTATTTCACTGTGCAGTGGTGCTGCAAACAGCGTCTGCAATTTACAGTTTACGAATTTATACAAACAAAACACAATATCATGTGATACTTCATAGCCTGTGTGGGTTTGATGATTATTTAATAATGCTGGCGATAAGCGTTCTGCCCCAATAATATGGATTATTATATGATGCTTTGACGCGTACAGCTGCAGTTCATCGATTCATTACAGCTTCTGAATTCATCACTAAAGATGATATATCACACTCTTGCAGGAGAAAGCTTCAAGGTCTCTAGTAGTTATTGTACCACTAACACTGACTTGTTCATTTGAAAAGGAGTGTATTGGTACCAGTACATGAGCGACTGGAAAACATTAAATGTTATACATTTGCCAACGATTGAGGCATTTTATTCACCATTGTCTCGCAAACGTATTTCCAGCATCTGCTATGAACATATACCAACAATGTCTGGTCCGTATTCAAATGTAAAACATGGGTGAGTATTATGTCTAGTACTTGAAAACAGATGTGTAGTTGCTAGCTGATGTGTTTGAAACACATCATGTCATTTCTATGCGGGTGGATAAGTTAGACACCATATATTACTGCTGACAAAAGCCAAAGTGGAGTTGGAACTTCCCCAAAATGTATCTGATTTCGGCGGGAGCTGGAGGTGGCAGCCCCACACCTGGAATTGGAAGTTCTAACATCAAACAGGAAAAAGGTGATACATGGTTTATTGTGCACAATATCTCAAATATGAAATGTATGTGGACTGTCTTAACGAGCCATGTTAAAACAAACACAAAACAATAATGTTTCAGTCGAGATAACATCGCAGTGAAGTTGGCACCGTTGGACACTAAACGATGGATATTCCCCGATGGAATTACAACTTATGCGTACGGACGCCACGAGATTGACGCCCTAGGACGTCCATAGCAGGCACATTAATGCATTTTTATAGACTTTGGTGGCCGTTGTGCATTTTCAGCATCGACTCGCTGTTGCTCTAGCACATAGACTCCGCTTGGTGGCTTTACCTGTCACGGACGAATCCCTCGTTGTTGGACCGCAGGCGGAAAATAGTAAAGTGTTGGTTGTCATAGAAACCAATTCGGTCTGAAATTGTCAATACATTTGAGTAACACTCTCGAGTCAGTAGGGCTACGCTGCCCACCTTCAACCTTCCCCCGTGAATAGATACCGAACGAACAACTCGTAAATATTTTCCCGAGGTAGAGATAAAAAGAAGGATGAGATATTTGTCGCATAGTGATATGCACACGCGCCTACAGTGATTAGAGACAACTATAACATTTTGATGATAGTCCATGCTGTTGTCGCACGTGGTCTCACTTTCATTGGACTTGTGTGCCGCAAACGTTTTGTTGGATGAGTTTCAGAATATGTTTGGGGAGGTCATCCAGGAACCGTATAGGTTTTTCACTATTCGCATAACCAAAACATCCTAGATAATAATCGAACAACTATGATAGACATACGTAATGTCAAAGACATGGAACGTAGAGTATGCTGATGGATGCGACAAAGCTGCTCGCGAGCATTAGAAGCTCCTCACGGTATATAGATGTCTGCGAATGTATCAAAGATATGATTCAGTCGAGAAAGGTTGCACGGGAAAGCCTCACGGCTACCTTCAAACAAAAATTGACATCATTGATTACACCAACAACAAAAATTATAGTGGGTGCAGAAACAGTGGAACATGTTGAAGATATTAAGAAGGACACAGAAACAACCTTGTGACAAGTGACTTGGCCAACGTTAACCCAATAAGAACCGTGCCCAATTAGTAAGATAGCTAGACACAGCAAGAATATTAAGAAATTCATGACGGTAACCGTAGAGACTATTGGAGAGCAATTGATGTCATTGCAAAAGGTACAACTGAACCGAATGAAGACATCAGAGAGACAATTAAGAAAATAGCACAAGTATCATCCGAGTGCCGCTCCTTGTTGAGAACACTCCCCCAAGACTTCACAGAATCAGCTCACGAGGCGATCATTACAAGATCTGTGCTTTCTCCTCTGCACAGATCTGGACAAATAAAAAGATCACGTGTTTAGATTATCAAAAAGCCGCATGATAAATGAACGGAGATCAAACGGCCGAAAACCCAGGTGCAGACATTTTGTTAAAACGCCTAATGCATTTAAAGGCACAAAACTCGAAAAAGACGGTAAGATACGACACCATTTATTGTTCATTAACGCATCAATGGAAAGAAATCGAAGCAATTCTTAACAGCATCGACTCTGCTAAAACAATTCGCGGACTCGTCCGTTACCGTGATGATCACCCATGATCTCTTGGCCCGTGTATTATATTCATCAACGACATAAGCACTAGTCCTGATCATATCAAATACATCGATTCAATGACATATTGGCACAGGGTCGATTTCAGAGCGAGTTTTCAAGCACTATTCCAGTCGTACACATATTTGGGTGTTGTGGACGCTTTCATAAGGTTTTGGTTTTTGCTTCAAGCACACAATCGTGTTAAACCGCAAAGGCAACATCAGTATGCTATTTGGCGGGATGCTGTTGTTGCTCTTAATTCTGGTACAGTTGCGTTATCTATATTTACACTTTGGATGCCATTAGTGAGTTCAACAGTGGCCACAAGCGCACGTTCAATATCATGTATTATGTCTGGCGGAACTTGTATCATTTCATCTCTAAGGATGACCGCTCCAAAGCAGAGTCCAAGGAGAATTATTAATTGGCAGACCACATGAACACGCAATTCGTAAATCCAATAATATTTGTACAATTATCAGAGACTGAGGTATTGCTTCGGTCAAAAGGTGATCACCGAAAACATTTTGCTAGACTTTGATACCTATCAAGTGGCTTGTATGTATCATGACTGTTGAAATACATGGACCAAGACCAAACACTCAAAACAATCTTACAGATTTCTCGAACAGCTATCGTACATTGTGCTCTATTATCATTTTAATCTTGGTGCATCTAGACAAAATTAAATAGTCCGTGGTGGACATGTAATTATAAAGTGCGCGTGCAAGGAAAGCCTGGTGACTCCGAATCCAGATCTATTGCTCTAATTCACTCCGACAAGGCAGTTGTCGAAAGAGAGTTATAGAGAACTTCTAACTGAAGATGGTACATTTTTAGATAACAATGTCCTATCACGAAATTAAGATTGGACCGAGTCAAAAGCAGCTTGCGAAATTACACGAGCGCAATACACGACGTTTGCAGAGTCGCATTCAAACTTTCTCTGGCAAAGCTAAGTCAGACACAACATAATTATCTCAGTCCGGCCAAAGAAAAGAACACCTCGCTGGCATTACAATTGTGAAAGTCAGATGTGGAACAAATGCAAAAGACCGGCTGAATATTTCCATTCTTCGGGGACATTCCAGTTATGTTAACAGCCACGACTACAGCTGATGCAAAAGCAGCTGTGCTTGTGAGAGTCGGAACGGCATCCAGAATATCCTTGGAAAAAGGCGATTGGCAGCTTAACTTACAGGTCCATTGGGGGGGGGGGTGCTAAAATGGAATTGGTGCTTGATTATCCAGAACTGTAAACCAAAGACTCCTGAGTGGAAGTCGTCCTCGGTTGCGGTGTCGTTAGCCGGATTTAACTGCAATGACAAAGAAAATCAAACATTTCCTTGGTGTCTGTATGCAGGATCAATTTGCATCGATTACTACACGTACGAAACTGGCAAAATCACCTTGGATTAATATCATTACCTGGAACACTTTTGGCACTTACGTGGTAAAACCAAAACATCATTTACATTTTACTTGTATGTGCTTGGAAGGCCACTTGAAGCTGTTGCTAATTTAGCAATTCGGCGTCTACCACTTTTGTGTTAAACGCCACCGTTGCAAACTAAGCTGGAGGGCCCCAAATGCAGGAATCTTATTTTCAAAGCTTTGTGCATAATTGAGAGATCACCAACCCCGCTAACGCTTTATGATCTTGCATTAAAGTACGTTTGGAAGTAAACAAACTGCATATTGACATCTACGGACGCTCAAAATCTCGTCGACGTGGCACTGATGTGGATCTTAACAAGTATGCCAAAAAAGCGCATTTAACTGAGTTTACCAGATAGGTTGTTGTTGATGTTGTCTCTAGAAAATCTGCGATGTTTAAAGATCGAACTGGACACTTTAACATTCATGATGTTGTTGGCTGCGTGGCACTGTTAAAAAGAGCCTTGCTGAAAACATTTCAAACTGGTGAAACAGTGTCCGGTGTGTCGGCTGAGTTTATGAAATGTTATGTTGATAAATATTTTGGTGTTAAGAACAATAGGTTGATGAACAGATCGGAGACTGGCCATGTCACCGCGAATAATAACTTCATTGAGCTTTATTCAAAGAATACCAATAAGCAATACACAGGAACAAACAGACTTAACCTTAGCAAGTGGTCGACTTGTCTTCTGTTGTCTTGAAAATGTGTTTGGAAAATTTAAACATCCTATCATTGTAATGAGTGAGACAAGCTCATACTTGGTTGTCATAACCGGAAAACAAGCTCATACTTGGTTGTCATAACCGGAAAACATGGACGGTTCCGTCAAATGAGAATGTTAATTAAAGGTCAGCGGCATCTTGGTGTGATGGCACAAATATCGCCTATTCAAAAATGTGATATTTCTATGAACATATTTACATTTGCAGGTTCAGCATCATTTGTCGCTGGAGATGCAATTCAGCTTCTTCCTCTTGCCGACGAATAGCTATTTTAAAATGATGTTATCAAACCCTTGAACACTCAAACACAAAACCTATTAAAGGCCAACTAAAATAGCCCAACAGATCCACCTGCATTCGCACTTGAAAATGCCCAATTATTGACTGCACCACCAGACATGATATTGCCCAGGGATTATTTCTACAAGATGGAAGTGGATTTTACCACTGAGTATACCGTAGTTAGATTTCCCAAAGAATATGTTACAGAAACATTCGCTCAACTAAAGTAAAAAAGCAAATGCGTAAATGTTGAATTCTTTTTTTTGTCTTGTTTTGCGTCACGGACCCATTGGTTTTGTATCGAGACCACTCTTTATTCCAAATGCCCATTTTATCCTACTTTTTGCAATGGTTCGCCTCTCTGTGTGCAGTTCAGATTGGTCTGCCTTAGTTCTGAGGCCCAAACTTTTAAAATCTGGACACAAAATCGGACTCCGACCAGGGGCGAAGATTTGGTGGAAAAAAATCAGGCACAAAAAACTACTGTTTTCATTAACAAGGACGGACATGTGCGTGTAACAGTTCTTGGACGAAGGCAATCGTCTCTGACATTATCGAGTGGTATGATATGTATGGTTTTAGAAGAACGTGGTTATAGTCCGTCAAAATCCAACTACGCTGTAAATTTAAATATTCTGCAAGTAGATGTTTGCTTTGATTATATGACAGTTGTGCCAATAAAATTGTAATTGATTAGAAGTGAGCATGCTTGTTGCAGCAGATGAAGGTTGTCCTGTCGAGCAATTATAGTACGGAATTACATGATCAACAGATGAACTATCGCAGCTCCTCTATGTTACCGAAGCTGGAGAAGAAATCGAAGCGAAACAACAACTGCTAGATGAAGTCACCAAATGAACAGCTCAACTTTTGAAATATTTTAGCCTGTCTGTTGTTGTAGAAACTATTGTAAGAATCGCCGCATCAGCCACCGCTGGTCTAGGTGTGGCCAGAGTAGAAACCACAGGAACTATTATATGCACACTAATAGGAATTGTTGTCGGAGCAATATCAATAGTGACTGGTGTGATTGACGGCTGTGGTAAAACTTCTCGTATTCTATTAAGAATTTCTCGCTGAACTGCAAAGTATTCTCGATATGAATAAAAAGTGTATTCGATAGCCATTGAAAATACACACATTTGCATTACTGGGATGGACAAAATTGTGATCGGAAATGGACACCACCTAATCTGAGCACATATACGGATTCTGGAGTAGTGAATTTAAAGAGAGTAAAATAAAAGTGGAATATTTTCCTTTCAAAATAAAAAATTATATAAATGCAGAAATCAAGCACTGTAGCCGTACTTATCACTTGATACTTGAGTTTTGTGTTTGTCATGTCAAAATCTCAAAGATGTCAATACACGTAGTGTTATACTTGCAGATTTTGTTTGTTACTGATCTAGGTCACAGTTTTCTAACCCCACACGCATTAAGACGGTGATGGACAAGAAATGCAGAATTAGACGATGGATTTCCAAAGATGAACAGTGACTTATTTTCGTCCAATAATACGGATAGATAATATTGTGTTTAGGGTTGTTACAAGTTCACAATTAATCAGCGAATTATAAACATCACCTAGCTACATTGGTTTCTTTTTCAAGATACGATTATTTGCCTATGCATTTGTCAATCAATAATTCCAAGTAGTACTTTATCTTACGTGCTTTATAAGGAGATATCACGCTACTAGGCAAACATGGACTTTATCTCGCTTTAAAACCCAACCGTTCTCATATCAAGTAAACACTTCCTCATTCGTGCTCATACTAGCATCGCTTATGATACTGGATTGCACTGAAATGACATCTGAACCAATATTTAATGTTATTACCCTCCTTTACTGTTCCGTATATGCTGCATCTATCGAAGGTAAGTAATATTCTGATTTAATTATCTGAATTGAGAAAAGTTTCTTCTTAAATTCAATATCTTCCTTAGAAACTCTATTGATATTTTAACTCAGTTATGACTATAAAATGTTTGCCTGTATGTATGTATGTGTGTTTCTGTGTGCATGTACATACGTATACAACTATACAACGATATGGGTAATGGGAGAAATGTATCCTAGAAATGGAAAACGTCGAGGAAAATGCACATATAGCATCACATAAGCAAGAAAGCTCACCGGAAAGGAAATTGTTGTTGTTGTTGTTGTTGTTGTTGTTATAGGGTTTAACGCCATTTTTCAGCACAAGATAGGCTATACATGGCGGCCAGTATTAATGGTGGAGGAAGAACCCTGGAAAACCCCGGGAACAACCACCGACCCACGATAAGCTACTGGCAGGCTTTCTCACGTACCCACGTTAGCCGAGCCTGGACTCGAACTCACGCAGTCAGAGGTGAGATGGCAGTGATCCGTAACGATCAGCGCTTTAGATCACTCGGCCACTCGGGGCCCCCGGAAAGGAAATTGAAAAGTAATAACGATCAATATTAAGATAATAAAAGAATTGCAAATATCTTGGAATAAATGGCATTATTTACATTTGACTACCAAGTTTTACATGAATTATCAGGGTAGCTCTCCTTCTTTTCACAGGAAATGTGACATTTATAATAAGTACACGGTAGTGGCAAATGGCATGACTTCATTAACCTAATATACATGCATAAATACTACACTAAGTCTAATTGTTCTTTTCGACATTGAATCGAATCCTTATGCGAAGAAACACATGAATATTTTTCATGTCTGGAAAGCCATAAGAGCATGCAGTACGTGAATTAGTCTCAAAGCCCTGACAGAAAAGCAATAATGATTATATTATTATTTGCTCAAACCGAATGTTCTGTTCATCGCTTTGCGTTTGGCGGGAAATAGGCATATGTTTGACTCTGTCTTCAGCTAATCTTTTACAACGATTAGACTCATCCTCAAATATAAAAAATGATCTTACAGTTAAATACGCAATGTTTTGCAAAGACCAAGTCATGGCAGACAATCATTTTCTGAGCTTTCAGATAACGAGTGGTTAAAGACCACAATGAACAATTTCAAAATGTAAAAGTTCAGGCCTCGAGTCCACTTTATATCTTTTCAATCTCTCGTCTAAAATGTAAGCTGTTGTTTCAATATTAATTTACAAATTGGTCTAATCATAGAGTATAGGTTATAGAGATATACGTGGAAAACAGTCTGAACGTTGTAATTGTAGAACAGCACGACATATATCTTAACAAAATCAAAGCCCTCAAACTCATATATTAGGAAGTCAATAATTCTTCCGTTGAACGTACTTGTCAACGCTAATGAATTGTTTAATTTGCCGATTTCAATGAAGAAACAAAATTTGATTTTGCAAGCATAATCCTCACTTGACCAATATCTGAGGCTGAATTTGTCCTGTCTCCTTAGGCTATCACTGATTAAGACGTTGAACTCTTCTTGCAGCGTTTCTTGGATAAACGTCTAAGTCACACATCTTTGAGTCAAGTATGACCACAATTCGCACCCACACATCAGAGCAGGGAAAACTATTTCTGCCCAGATTTAGCAAAGTTCAGCGTTAATTGGATTAATCCTTTCCTATGCCAATCCCAACACCGGAATAATAGTCATATCTTCCTTTTCCACAAGCATTGGTCCCTGTATCAGTTGTTAAAAGGTTTGGGGAAGGAGTGATTCCAGTATATATCCCTGACGAAACTGTAGGAATCAACCTATCTCTGATCCTGAATGAGTTTCATTTGCAGAAGTTATTTCTTTAAAAGTATGATCATATTGTTTTTCTCAACATTGTAGGTGCAATGGAATGAAGGTTCTGAAGCAGAATACACTAGTCACTAAATTATAACGATACACTCGTGTCATCACCTAGTAGAGTATATGGGATGTTTAAGGTACCAACTTGTATTCCAGAGCTGAAGTTGTTGACTCCATTTCATTTATCATGGCCAAGAATAGTCACGCTGAAAGCGTTCTTACTTGACCTGTTTTTACTGACAATCGCTGTTGAGCAGAACGATGGCGCTATCATCTCGACATTAAGTATGAAACAATCTTCATATTTTTATATTACTCCAAAATGTTATAGAAAAAGGCTATTATGCCATACTGTACTTTAGGCCCTCACATTGTCCAGGAATGCAGCATATACGTTTGAGATCCTTAAAAATAATAGTGTTCTAATTCCAGTAAGGGCAGCCTTAATGCCACTATACTGATGTCTAAATTCCACGTGTCTCGGGTGAGGACTATTGTTTACATCATTCAATGGATTAAGTCTATAAATAGCATATTTTCAAATACTTTTTGAACAAAGAGAAAAATTGAAAAATCTCTACAGTTATTCATGCCAAGCTTATTTTTCCACCATTAATGACAGGAAAAACGATTACACATTTTTACGTAGCTGGAATAAGTCTCCAAAGATACAATGCAATTGTACACAAGACAAAAGATAGTACTAATCGAATTAGGAGAAATGATGTCATGTTCTGCACACAGTTTATGATAATCACATCTTTTTAGCTCTCTCATAAGCTTTTCAGAATCATTTTGCACTGTGTTCGTTGGCCGTTAGTTCATCAATATTTGAATCAACAATATTCTACACGGTGTGCCTAATTTCATCCACAAAGGATTCGATGAAATGTTCTGCTATGTTTTCAGTTCCTAGTGTTAAGATGCTGTCGCCTCGCGTCACCACTCAAACGATGTTCACGAGTTATGTCTCCGACTACCTTTTAGTTCAAAGATTCCTTGTCCCTTCTTTTGTGATATTAGTATTCTAAAGAACTTTCCTAAATCTAATTCTGCAGTTTTTGTTTCCAATTCATACTGTTTATTTGCTTTGTTTATTTGGTTTCCGAACTTTCTATTCTCACTCTTGTATTCTGCATGCAATATGACATATATCCATGATGTTCACTTTCTTCTCATCTCTTTATGCAGCTCAACCACATTAAGAAATTTCTAATAGGGTTTTAGTTGGGAATTGGATGTTTTCTCTGGAAGTGTTTTGTCAGGTGAATTGCATAACGCAGTCAACACTATCAAGGTCTTACTCTGTATCTGCAATATCGTGCACATATCGTTTTAACGATGATTTTAATTGTTCAATTTTGAAATAATGCACGTCTCCAAAGTCAAAGGTATGTTTTCTTATCGACGGTGATGAACGAATTATGTTTTCCGGTCTCGGAAAAGCAACACATTTTCAGTGCTTTGTACAAAGAGCAGTTCTTCTGGAGTAGTCTATGCTCTTGTATGCATACAATATCTAAAGTTTGGAGTAAAGCACACACACAGGGCTTTTCTGACATAATAAGCTTTCAATTAAAGATATTTAGAATAGTCATGCAAATTATAACCAAATGCTTCATCACATTTTAATATCTACCATTCCTTGGCTACTACACGCTTGAGCCAAAACCCTTTGTGATAAATGCTGCCATGTAGCGTTTCCGGAACAGGTACTCGAACGGCATTCCTCTTTCATTGAAATGTTTTTTTTTTACTTTTCGAATATTTGTAATTTTCACTCCTCAGTTCAACGCATGTCTATATATATCGTATGATTTAGCTTCTCTGAACTGCAGTCTGCCTTGATTGGGATACCAGTAATTTGTAAGGTACTCAAAAGTATAAAGAGTTATTTGTGCATTAAACCAGCATCCGGTACTCGACGCAATTAACAGTTGTCGGTAACAGAGCATTGATTGAACTGACGAACTCTTTGGGCGTTTACTTTCAAGGAACTGGCTACTCAATCATCGCGGAAATGAGATGGATGGAGTCTGTTATTCATTCCATTCTTATGAAATGCCTAAAAGAATAATAAAATAAAAGAAGGAACGTGTAGCAACATTTACAAACATAGATGACAACAGACGTGTTTAACTGTAGCCTCTTAACGTCTCTTCCGTAGCATATTGGACCCATCGACCATTTCACAATATCACGAGACAAGACATAACATTATACATTTAAATAGCGCTAACGAGGAATTTGTATTCTTCCTTGAAAGGCAATACATGCTGTTGTGTATATTTAATTTATATTAGATGGCTTCTCTTGACAACTGTATTTTGTTATTGACCTTGTCCAAAATCAAGTTAATAGTGACAATTATTTTATAAGTAGTATAATTAATTTGAAGTATTTATTAAAATTATTATTCACAAGAATTACAAACTGCTCAATACAATTCTTGGACTAAACAATAATTTGGATTGATTGTGAATTCAGACAAAATCATTTTGGATTGCAATTTTGTGATACATCAAAAAACCATTAGCACATTGCCACAATCCAGGTCATTGTCATATTAGCACTCTCGAGACTACAGGCACATTAACATATTTAATCTTGGAATTTCTTTGGAATACCACTTGAATTCAATTGAACATCATACATTTGTAATTTTAATTGAACTTTAGCGACTACATCTGCTTTAACTCACAATACTTTAAACTCTTTTTAAAATGTTCACTTTGTATTCTAGGGTACTAAATTATTTCTTGAAATTTACAAAATTTGTTGATTTGGCTCTTTTTTGCTACTAGGTTTTTCTCCATGATCATAGACCGCTCCGGTAGCCAAATGGTTAGAGTGTCCGCCTTGGATGCGGGTGGTCGCTGGTTCGATACCCAGCCGAGTCATGTCAAAGATTTTACAAAATGGTACTAACAGCTGCCTCGCTTGGCGCTCATCATTAATAGGTTAGTGTTAGGACTGGTCGGAATGGGGTCAGGATAATGTGACTGGGTGGGACATCATGCCACATGTCTGCGGCATGATGCTCCAGTGCTAGACATCACTATAAACTGTCACACTGCAGACATCTAGCGATATGACTAAAAAATTGTTAGAGCTCGTGAAAAATCTAAATCACACACACACATACATACACACACACTCCATGATCATAAGTAATAATTGTATTTTGTACAAGACCTTGTCTATGATCAAGTTCACTGTGTTCTTAACTAGAGACACTGATGATGTGCAAACAAATAATAGTTACTATTTGTATAGACGTGCGGGGTTAATATTAGGATCAGTATCAGTAAAAGTAAACATATTTATTAAGGTCTGTGCCATGGTTTTTGGAACTTCCCCGTAAAAATACGTAGTCTTCCTGATGTTTACCACATCCTTATTATAATTTTGGTGACATATGTTATCTTGCTGAGAACCTACAATTTCATAGAATGTAAAACTAATTAAACCATTGTATTTTCTGAAAATGCTGATTGTGACCTAGATGAAGCTGAGCGCTGTATAATCTTGTTTATCTAAAATTATTTATTTGTTCGGTAGGATCTTGAAGAAAATTCTTTTGTATTGTTGTGTACAATATTTGATTTGAATTTTGTAAATCAAATTATTTATTAACTATAAATACAAAGTGCTCATCTATAATGTTCTTGGACAGATATAATAACTTAGAATTATAGTGAATTCAGATAAGGACATCTTCGATTATGTTATTGTGATTAATTGGAAGACTTGCAGTATCGAGAAATGGATTATGACGACGGTGAAAGGTTGCAGTATTAACTGATCATGTAGTAATTTTTGCTGACAATGTATCCAAAGATTGATAGAAAATCGGCTTCACAATGGTGTTATCATACAGTCTTATACACTCAGGTATAATCTTAAGGGAACAAATAGAGATAGACCGTTTGAACCATCCTAACGTACGAAATCGAAACCAGTTTTGAATCAGAGAATTAGCATGTGAAAATTCCAGATAGCTGACTGCACCACCAGGCACTAAAACATTCAGCAACTGTTTATACGACGAAGACGTTGAATTAGTCACTGAATCCCCCACATTTACATTTTGAAACTAGCATGTTTGACCATTATTGACTCATGTAAGACAGGAAAGATCTCGCTTGTTATGCAACAAAGACACAAATGTCCGTGTGACAGTTCTTGGACGAAGACGAGAAAATTAATTTCAGATAGTATTCAATGGTATAATCAGTTTGGTTTATATGAACTTTATGCTAGGCCCCCAGAACGCATCTTTTTTTTTTTTGATTGCATGACAGTTGTAACAAAAAAAATAGCAATAGATTAGACGTGCGAGTGCCTTTTCATCTGACCAAGTTCGACCTGTCTAGATATTATGTAATACAATTATTTTAATAATTGAAGAAATTTCGTACACTTTGTATATCACTGATGCAATAATGCATCAAAGCAGAACAACAACTATGAGTTGAGATTACAGAGAGAACAGCCCTACTTGTGAAATACAAACACTAGTTTGTAGTCGTAAAAGATATATGCGGAATCACCGCAACAGCCTGTGTGTGTCGTATCTAACAACCATAACAACTACTATAGGCACACCAATGGGAATTAATGTCGAGGCTACATCAATAGTAACCAGTATGACTAACGGCGTTGGTAAAATGATCTCGCCAACGCTAATTCCCGAAGAGCCTACTCAGACCCACTCACGGTGGGGCAAAGTAGCCTTATTATAGCTATTGCACTGTGTTAAAGATACAATAATTAGGATGGCTGAGTTCGACACAGCATTGGCGTCAATGGAAAACCACTGGTACCTCTGAGCACAGACACGGAACCGGGCATAGTTGATTTACAAACAGTAAAGATCGAGCCATTTCCCTTTAAACAGCAAAAGTACATACATACCAAAAGCAAACAATGTGACTGTACCTATCATTTGGTCTTTATTTGTCACGTCAAAAGCTCGCAGACGAGTATACAATTAATTTTATAATAGCAGATTAATTGGTTCCTTATCTGGGTCACCGCCTTCTACTCACATGAGTTTTCTCTTACATGGGGTTATATTGTCAACTTTTAAGAATTACATTCCGTGGTTCGCATATTATATGAGGACAAAGGCATGTGAGTGAAAATGATTTGATTTAAGACCGCTATCTTAAAACTTCTGGAGGATAACAGTTAAGATTTATATTAACAATATATACATCCAGGCAGAAGGTACTGCTACAAATAAAAACTAAACAATTGATAAAAATGGGAAAAAAGGAATCGAAGGAACTACCTTTGGAACTAAGCCTTCCATGCCACTCAAGAATTAGATTTTCTTATATTCCACACCAAAGAATAATTTTGTAAGCTTTCAGTTTCATCTAGAAGGTGCCGTTTAGTTTTGTTTTGTTTAAATAACACAATTATTTGCCTACGCATGTGTCAATCGATAATTTAAGATGAAGGTAATTGGTTTGCCTTACGTGCTTCATAAAGAAGATATCAATGCTGTTAGGCAACGGTTGACTTTATCTCTCGTTAGCACCAAGCCTTTCCCATATCCAATAAAACAATCCTGTTTTATTTTCATACCAATTCTCTCGTGATGTTGGATAGTATGCATGAATGTATGTATGTATTGCTATGTATATGTAACTTAATTGTTAGTCTGTTAGTTTTAATTTTTGATTATTCCATTACATGCTAATGTAATGTAACATTGTTTACTGGACTTGACCTTGTCCAGAATTAAGTTCAATTCTGTTTGACCTGATTGACTTTTTAAAACTTTTTTCATTTCATGAACAACTAAAAATAGCTTCATTATGCTGTATGTGTATGAGTTAATTAAAATAATTATTATTCAGGTAAAGATGTTGATTTGGGGCAGGGTTTTGGAGTGTCCAAAGTGAATTCTATAGGGTATTATGTTTTAAATAAACAAGGCTCATTGAATCATGCTAGAAAGTTATTTTCCATTAGGTAATGGTTGTTTTTAGAAAATGTTAACTTGTAACCTTAGGTCAAAGAGAGAACGATATTATCTTGTGAATGTCGGAATTTTACCAGTGCTTTAACATCTGGCACTTTAAATTGTATTATGTTGTGGCCAGTGTGGGCTGAATTTTTACTTTCTTCAAAATATTGATCAAGTGATTATTTTCTCTGGAATTACAAAAGTGCTCTGACAAAATTCTTGGAGGAATAATAATAATAATAATGAGGACATTGTATAGCGCCTAATCTTTAGAAGCTCTAAGCGCTTTATAACATTTGACAACACTTAAAGCATATATAATGATATGATTACAAAAATTAAAACAAACACCACGAAATTAGAAAACGGAAAACATGCTGCAAATATTTAAGGTAAAGAAACATTATTATGTCTTTAAGTCTGAAGACATTCGTTGGAATTTATACTGAATTCAAACCTGGATTAATATTTATGTGATTCAACAAGAGATTGCTGACACATTAGTGCGATGCACACCATAACAGGCACACACGTTATCGCCTTCAATTTTAAATCTCTTCTAGACTTGAACTGGGTTTTATTCCGGATTTTTTTTTACTATGACTTGTACTTTTAATTCTTAGATTATGTTTGGATTCGACTCGCAATACCGTAAGTTATTTTGTCCTATTTTTCACTTTGTATTCTTGGGAAATATTTGGCAAATTTTACAACTCTTGTTGTCTTCACTCTTTCCTGTTACTTATTTTAAGATCTTAGACTCGTAACAGTATGTATGTATGTATGTATGTATGTATGTATGTATGTATGTATGTGTGTATGTATGTATGTATGTATGTATGTATGTATGTATGAATGTATGTCTGTATGTTTGTATGTATGTATGTATATATGTATGATGGAGTGTGTGTAGTAATTTATCTACAAATATCAAGAAAAATCATTTCCGGGACAAAAGTAAAACAGTTTTCCAACTTTTCGAGGATGTCAGTTTCTTTGTAAAGACACTAAATAGCATGTTGGTACGAAGCAAGCAACAGACAGAAGTCAAAGCAAATAACCCATGAACACTAAATTTTGTATCGACAGGAGGACTATTAAAATAGGAATTGAATCATGGATAATAAAATTCCAACGAATTACAAACGGTATTAACATGAGCCAACTGAATTGGTAAACATGGTAGATCATGTCCGGCAATGATAAAAGTACGCAGCACGAGATTTTTCTAATTTATTAAGCTAATTATAAAACCTTTTTAATATCACACAAGTAAGAAAAGTAAAAGCAATCATTATTATTTGATTTGCCAACATACAGATGAACAGTCTGGGTTTAGTTTTAAGTTATAATAGTTTCCATGTTAGCTGGGGACGAATGAACATCATATCATTCACTGTCATCAGATTTGATAGTTCTTGAAGTTACATTATATCAAATAAATCTGCTTTAAGATTTTGTAGGGATGATTTTAGAAAAAATCATTAGCTTTGGTTGTCTCAAGATATAAATATAATAAATGTTCATATAATTAGAGAAATCTTCCGTATCTACATAAAGAAGAATGCACACTTACTAAATGTAAAGATACGGCAGTGTACATTAAATCATAACTCAGACATTTGTGTAGAGTAAGTCTACCTGTCGGGAACGTGTCAAGTAAATGCAGAAATGTAATCCTTGCACCAAAAATATTTATTCAACTCATGCTGATTGTGTAGACATTTTTTATGAATATACCATTTTCTGACTGACAACATGATTTGCACTGTTTCCAATGGAAGAATTCAGTTTCATCATTACTATATTCATTAGTGGGCTTTCTGCCACATTATTGGACTTGTAGCTACAGCATTCAGACATAAAATTACTGTTATAAGGTATTACACATAATAGATTATCGACTGCTGTTAATACTGAATTAAAAAAGCAAATAGTAATATTAGTCTTAATGAATTCAATATAATAATTGCAACACATAAAAAAACCCACATGAATTGTAAGGATATAATTACGTAAAACCAACAGAAAATGAAATTATATAGAAATTAGAATGATGTTTTGTACAAAACGTCCAAATTAAATAAGGATAGCTATACTTCAGAAAACGCATGAACAAACTTGTGCAAGAACTAAGGAAGAAAATATATGGATGTAATAAGGAAGAAATATATGGATGTAAAGGAAGTAAAAATGAACGCTTTAAGTATGGAATGTGTAAGCCAGCTTTAATGCAAACTTAGACTAACGCATAGGGTCAACCTGAGAAGGAAACTATTTTTACAACTGAAATTAATAACAGAAATCATAATATGTCTACTTTCATTACAGATAATAAATTGTATTCTCTGTTATAATAATGACTCAAATGTTTGGAAGAAGCAATATTTTCTATTATTTTAACGACACAAATGATAATCAATCTTGACCTATATAACCTGAAAGAAGGCTTAAGAAGGATTGAGAGCAATAATAGGAGTGATGAAAGTATTGATACGGCGTGTCAAACATATTGACCTAAAGTATTGATTACTCCGAGCGATAACTACAGAGATAATCTAAACAATTTGCAATTCAAAATTGTTAGGATGTAATATTTATCACTTATTTTAAATTGCATTACAGTGCAACTGAGATATGGTAAGAGGCCCTAGTGAATATAGTTTTAAATCTCTAGAGAAAACCTTGTCTAGACAATCAAAACACACGGGGTAGCAATCTGACAGGTTTAAGATAGAAGCTAGCCTTCGGCAAGGATGTGGTTTGTCATACTTATTTTTTCAGCTAGTGATGGAGTGGGTATTGATGCGAAAAGTACAAATCAAGAGAGAAGTGATAAAGTAGAAGGAATGAAAGAGGCCGGAAAACATAGATCTTGCAGATGATGTTGCCTTGGGGATAGAAACAATGGTGACATACAGCGAAATTCACAAGGAATAAAGTTATAAAGGAAAGGAATAAGGATTGAAAATACAACTATGACGATAATAAACTGTGAAGATGGGGGACACATGATGTTTCCTGAAACAGAAAAACCATTGGAGCCTCAGTCAGTAGACACATTCACCATCCTTGGAATAAGACTACAGCGAAATTAAGGATCAGGCATTAAAATCATGGAAAGGATTTGCAAAGCAGGCAAATCTTCATTATATTACAAGACATATTTCGAAATGGATTCTGTAGTAAAAGGAAAGAAATATCCAGATATTCAACCGCATCACTACAGTATGGACGTGACACCTCGTGAAAAAAGGCCAAGTGAGAGGCTTCCTCAACCGATCCTTGGGAAACATTTTGAAGATGCTATGACTACAACACATCAAAAACGAAGAATTTTCCAGAATTATAGAAAAGTGCCGGCGATGGAGGAAATAGCAAAGAAAAAACAAACAAGCGATAGGTATGGATAGCTCATGCTCTTAGATGACCAGCTGAGAGACTGATATATAATATCCTACACAAACCATATGGGACAGGGAAACTTTGAATGCAATGGGCGTTAACACACGGGATGAGATGAAGCACAAAATCGTTGGCAGCATCATATGAATGTATATATTACTGACTTGAAACACAAAACTCAAACTGATAAATGTATTATACCTGAAAGTGACGACATAGAAATTTAAACACAGACCGAAAACAGGCCCCAGACAGTATGTCGATATTGTGCTGGTTAGTAATATATGTGTGGTATATGCAGGCAAATTAGACGAAAGGATGAAACGATTAAGGAAAGGTTTGAGAAAGGTTTACAGTAGAAATAAATGCCTATCCAATGTTAAAGTATATTAAAATGAAGTTCATGTTTCAATCAATTATTGCACTACAACACCTACAAGTTGCACCGCAAATATCAAAGGAAGATTAAAAATGAATTGATAGATCCATATGTATATATTGAGTCTAATGAATATATTATATATGTATACAATGAGTACTGCAATAAATACAACAATATAATACAGTATGGCAATTGGTAATAACTGAAAGGAGTTGGATATGCTTTTCGACTTTAACAATGCTCCATTACCTATGTCAGCAAAAAGGTCACCAAATTATGTCCTTTAATATGCTTTAAACATATAAATAAGATTTTTGTTCCTACACTTGCATTTGCAACTTGCAAATACTTTATAATTTGTAATGTCAATAAAAGACACTCAATGTAAAGCCAGCTCATTCTTAACATTGGGTCAATCAGATCAAGTGTTTCGTTCAAATCGTTTTGCCGTTACAACAATATCTTTCATTTATTCCATGAAATCTCAGTTTTCATCAAAGGAGAAACATAAATTGTTTATTCTTAAGTCCTACCTCTTCCCAGATCATCAATTCATGCTTTTATCTGATTCTTCAATCTTTGTTCATTTGCATCAATATTTACAAGAATGTATGCTATAAAATCTGATTACTCTGGAAAATTTGTTATAACAAAAAAGGATTTGATATATGTTGCCTAATTATATTACTTGAAATTGAATTATTTATAATGGTGGAATATGTTCTAGTTTAGTCACTCTTCATCAGTCTTCTTTAAAGAAAGGAACGCAAAAATGAATTCCTCCTAATTTATCAGACGCGTTATTACGGGATAGGATATTTTTTTCCAGGCATCCACAAGGCCTCTACCTATCTCTTGGTAACACAATAGATTTCATTCCTGATCAAAACTGAGCTTAAATTGGCAATATTGTGCTTCATCGGTTTCTAAATGTGTTCGTAATATAGCTTTTCGAATACTTGTTTATTCAAATTGGCCATCCTTTGATGCATAAACAGGATCAAAAACAGATAAAAAAGGCCTGTCCGTTCTTTGACAATGACGTAAGAACAGAGATAATCATTGTTGTATCAGCTCATACAACGTTTATTAAAACAAATACTCAATTTATTTACAAGAACAATTTACGGAATCGCGATACTGTGCAAAAAATAGTGAGAAACGGACTCAGAAAAATCTTTATACTTTGCCATATGAAACTCATTGTGTTGAGTGATATACTCTTAGATATATTTTCTCATGCAACAGCTTTTAGAGCATACATATAATTATCCTAACAAGCACCTGTAAATTTAATGTCCTTAATTATGCATTGATTTAATAAGTTCAAAGTTTACAAGGAATTTACTATTGTTTGCGATAATACTAACGCTTTTCTCTCATCCAGAAGAAAGTCTAACCTTATTACATGGCCCTTACCATTTTACTTCCTCAGCTAACACATCGATTTTAATTCATGATATTACCACAATCTTTACACCTTTGGTGTACTGTGTGTCCTAGTGTTCTTTCATGTACTGATCTTAATTCAGCATAAGTACAACACTTGGTTTTATTCATTGATTTTTTTTATTTACTTACTACTTATATATTATGCAAGTAAAGTTATGAATCAAATGTGTGCTGTGTATCTGATTGATTTATATCTGTCTGCGTGAGTTCGAGTCTAGGCTCGGCTAACGTGGGTACGTGAGAAAGCCTGCCAGTAGCTTCTCGTGGGTCGGTGGTTCTTCCCGGGGTTTTCCAGGGTTCTTCCTCCACCATTAATACTGGCCGCCATGTATAGCCTATCTTGTGCTGAAAAATGGCGTTAAACCCTATAACAACAACAACAACAACTACTTATATATTATGCAAGTAAAGTTATGAATCAAATGTGTGCTGTGTATCTGATTGATTTATATCAGCGCATCATTTATTTTATTTCATATCGTTTGTTAAGGCTTGTTAAGTAACTAGTCTGACAAGATATTAATGCAGTTACGCCGCGATGATTGTTACTCATATCTGTATTATATATTATTTTATAATACAGTTAAATTTAAATCATTGGGGTTTATGACATTTATATTTTAATTCTTTAAATTCAGTTGCACGTTTGTCGTTGTTAAATTTCCACACACAAATCAAGGCCGATTGCTAAGGTCATGTCAAACACTATTTTGGTCATAGTACGACATGCATTAGTTTGAATGGATGTCTCGAAAACATCGTGTGAGATCTAGGATTACATTTGTCCTGTAGAGATATCATGCAAGCCCTAGCTGTTGACTGGCTCTACAGTAGAAGAGGTCCGAACACGACTGTTAAGTTATTTCAGATTGTACAATATAAATGTTCCAGAATATTTTCTGTGATTTAAGATTTGTTGATTTGATACGTATTTGCTGACCATAAAAGGAATTAAATATTCACCGTCTCATGTTACAGTTATATACTAGTGCTGTAAGAGTCGTGAGCAGAAATTGTAATATATTTATATATTGTTTGTTGGATTAGCTGAGTAAAGAAAAATATTTATTCTAAAACAGATAGTACATTGTGGATTATGTGAAATTATTTAAGGACTTGAACATCTAAAAAAGTCTTCTGGATTATGTGAAATTTTCAAGGACTGTAGTGAAATTCTACTTTCACTGGATTACTTTGTCTTAAAACGTTTGGATAGCAAAACTGATTTTTTCAGTATTACTGGCACATAAGCACATTAAAATTTCATTTGGAACACCTTTGGATATTTTCTTGAAAAATCCGAAATTGATTGTACATTTCGGATAATATTCTATGAACTCAAACACTGTAATTTAAATTTCATTCTTTCATTTTGTTTGATTTTATATTTTACTGAAATAAATTTATAATCTGGAAGATTGAATGCTTGCTGTGTTTTACCTTGTCTTGTTGCTTAGAGTTCGCCCGTAAAAGTAATATTCTTATTTTAAACTGATCAATACTGATTATAATAATCCTAGTTTCCCTCAATGAGTAATAAGAATGACAATATATATATAGTCTTTATAACCTGACTAAAAGTAAATATTTATATCAGAAAGAAGATAAGTAATATTTAGAAAATGTGTACTTATATTTTAGGATTATGACAGTCTGACCTATTTAGTTAAGCTGCTCTACGTTATCGTATCTTTGATATGCACATACCTTGATCCTAAACTTACATCGATGTTCGCCTTTCTTAAATTCAGTCCGTCATATCTTTTAAAGTGCTTTGTTTGTTTATACATCCTTCAATATGTTTAAGAAATATTTTTCAGCAATTTTATTCTCTCATCTTGAGTAGATTCATTCTATATTCTAATTTAAAGAGCTATATTCAATAAATCAACATCATGGCTGTTTGAGTGGGTAAAAGAATAATCGATGTACTATTTCACTAAAGAGTCTTTAGCCTCAAAATTAAAATAATTCTTATTTAAATCAAAAGACATCACTGCCTTTCCATTCGTCGTTTTTTAGTTTTAAAATATCGTAGATATACATTTCGATTACTTTTTTATTTTCCAGAGTAGATGGTTTCAGGATTTAATACATGACTTCTGACTTAATACAAAAGTATTCTTACTTATTTTAAAAAGACATGACAGTTCAAGACAATTTTAATGACTTCAACATAACTATAATGGTATAAGTATAATAAAGTCCTGTATAAACACTGTAAAGTACAAAGAATTTATTAATTTAGCATTTAACTTTAACTATAATTGAAACTTAGTATACCACTATCTTTAATTTGTATTTGAGTGAAATCTTATACTTTCGAAGTCACTATTGCAACACAAATAATAATATAAATGTTGCAGAAGTTAAAGTCTATTTAAATCAGGTTCTGTAAGGTATGAGGCACATGTGATGGATTCAGAATTAGGACCTAAACTATTTTAAATAGATATGGAAATGTTTTAGAAATTGAAAACATTTATGTAGATGTGACATATTCTAAAGCTGTAGTAATAGATAATTACACTCAACGCCTCATATTTTCAACTGTAGAGAAAATAAGTTGTCATTGCGTTTGCATATTTATTGCACTTTACAAATCTTTACGGGGCATTAAAACACGTAGTGGGAAAATTCACGTTCACGACCGATTGTCATACTGCAGGAGCAACTATGATTTCTTTTCGTCTTATGCAATAATGGCGTTCTCTTAATTTCGTAATTCATTTCCGATAAGGCCATTTTGACACAAGGAAGTTGATCGGCTTTTACAAGGAAATAAAGATATACAAATGTGAAAGGTCAAAACCGGCAAGAAATATGAAATATAGAAGTAGAGATAAATATAGAAGTTCCAATCACAAAATGGCAGTGTTTAAGGTCATCTTTGCTATAATCATATTTGGTTGATTGGAAGTTTCAAAACATATTATTTGTCTGGATAAGTTGTATCAACTTGTATTCCTTCCCCCTCTGTATTGTTATAAGGGACACATTTCTCCATTTCGATGTATTTTCATTCGTTATTATAACATTCTTTATACCAAATGACTCCTTTTCAGACTTATTATTTATCAAATAGGTTAACTTTGAATATCCGTATCAAATAAATGGTGAATTTGTAATCATCAATTGCTTTACTTAGTTATAAAATTAATGAATGAAACAGATAGCATAGTAAAGTTAGTCGTTTCATCCCTAATGAAGTACATATCATTAAAAATCAATAGAGAAGAGATGTTTCGCATTTTCTTTGCTTAGTAGTGTTGCATGAGGACATTCTTGCTGTGATATTAAATATGTCATGTTTATCACGGTATTATAATTCGTACACTAATCTTGGACATATTTTCTTTTTTCAGATATGGGCAGTTATGTTACCGATAGCCAATATAAATGGAATTATGCTTTCAAAACATGTCAGGAAAACCAAACAAGATTACCGAATGTGAAAATATCAGAATTTGGCCTTCAACTAGCCGATTCAATAGACCGGAATTCGAATGAATGTTTCTGGATTGGAGCGACATATGAGCGTACAACAAAGTATACTAGTAAATAACGATCAGTTCCTCCTAATACCTTATGGTAACCGAAACAAAAATTGAGCTTAAAAAAATGTGCGACTCTCCATTACGATGCCAAAATAATGTCTTATAATATTTATGTTGTAGAAAACTTTCTTAAAAACACCTTTTGTGTGGTCATGTGTGGGGAAATGCTGTCATAGGCATAGACCTTGAAAACTATTGAGATTTCTAACTGTTGAAAATTATCCACCTAATGGAGATAACAAAATATATGTGCTTAACAGGCAGTGTGGCCTTTATCGGTCCTTACCATATAATGATTGAGACACAGCGTGTTATATTTAAAATAAATGAGATGTTCATAAAAAAAGTATTGACTGTCGACATACGAATTCAGATATATTACTGATAGTATACATTGATGTATGCATACCAAAATGAATTTATTCTATCCTGGATGCTGTTGAGATTCCAAGTTTGCAATAATAATAATAATAATAATAATAATAATAACAATAATAATGAGGACTTTTTATAGCGCCTAATCTTTAGAAGCTCTAAGAACTTTACAACATGTGACAGCACTTATAAAAAACCATATATAATGATATGATTACAAAAATAAAAATAAACACCACGAAATTAGAAAACAGAAAACATGCTGTTAATATCTAAGGTAAGGGAACATTATTAGGTCTTTAAGTCTGTTCTTGCAGTTGATATTGGTGAGTTTTAAGAGCGATTTTGAATGAGATCACTGTGTCTTTCTGTCTAAGTTCAGTGGGCAATTCATTCTAAGTTGCTGGGCCCTGGTATGCAAAAGAACATTGTCCATATGGTTTCATTTTCATAGTGGGAATAATGCTAATACGAGTGTCAGAAGAGGAGCGTAAGTATCTTGCTGGTGTGTACACATGGGTGAGGTCAGATAGGTATGTTGGACTGGAGCCCGTCAGTGAAACGTAGCACAGAGAATACATTTTGTGTTTAATTCTGGATCGAATGGATAGCCAGTGTAGGGTACAGAGCAGTGGAAGGCGTGATCTGATCGTGGTACTCTAATGATGATCCGAGAAGCTGTGTTTTGAACTTTTTGAAGTTTCTAGAGTAGATATTGAGACGAGCCAGACAGAATTGAGTTACAATAGTCCAGTCTTGAAAGTACTAAAGAACACACACATGTTTTAGTGTTATCAACTGAAAGATACTTGCGGATGGAGCTGATGCGTCTCAGCTCAAGATATGCAGCCTTGCATATGTTCATGACATGTTGGTGCAATGAGAGAGTACTGTCGAGAGTAACACCTAGGTTTCTTATTGACTGTGAATTTAATGTTGGTGTTGCTGATATTTATTGTCTGAGGTAAAGGATGTGAATGAGAAAGTCTTTGTGTTGTAATTAGAATGGCTTCAGTTTTATCATCATTCATCTGCAGCTTGTTACATGTTATCCATGATTTCACATGAATCCATCTCGCTACGCCTTGGATGGTAGCTTCAACTTCAGTTGGGTGGCTAGATTTGTATATTTGGGTGTCATCAGCATACAATTGGTGAGACACTGGATGATGATCTATGACACTTGAGAGTGGCTGAGTGTAGAGAATGAAGAGAACAGGAGCAAGAACAGATCCCTGTGGAACACCACAGCATAGATCAACTGGGCTGGAGTGTTTTCCATTTGCGGACGGAATTTGTGTCCTGTTGACCAAGTAGGACTTGAACCATAGTAAGGCTGTATCATGAATGCCAAATACGTGCTGGAGACGGTGAAGTAATATATCATGGTCTATTGTGTCAAATGCTGCAGACGAGTCAAGGAGAGCGAGGACTGTAATCTTTCCGCTATCCAAAGCAGAAAGAAGGTCATTAACTACTTTCCGAAGAGAAGTTTAGTACTATCATGCATTCATTTTTTGGGAAGATATTCCACCAACATTGTTTCCAAGGCTAACCATTGCAATATGGCACATATTCTATGGAGCAGGGAAATTGAGGTCAACACAAAGAAGCGCTTGGACACAATAATGTCTACGGCATTTTTCAGAGTATTCAACAAGCGCTAATTTTAGCACTGTCTGGATTTGTCCATTAAAGAATACGTCTGATATAGGAAAGTTCATACAAATAATATAATTTTATAGGAATCAAAATATTAATAATGCTTGGAAGTATACTCATGGTATCTTCTCATAGAATGTATAGACATCAATACAGGCATTTTCAATGTCTAACAATCAGGTGAATTTCTGTTAGAAGTGTGACAGTGGATTTCAATAAAATAAATGATACTAATTAAACTTCTCCCTTATAAACAATGGCTAAAGCCCACGTCTTTGCTATCTAAGGTTTAATATCAGATACAACCTAAATGACATTTGTCGCTTTGCGAGTTTATCATGTATTTTTTTACCTTTTCTAGTATCACCATTTTCTTTCTTATACTAACACAGAGAATCATGCCAATATGTATGAATGTGTTTCTTTCTTTTTTCAGATGACACATTTCCAACTGTCTGCTGTGGAACAATATCAGTCACGAACAATAATTATCTTCGTGCTTGTGAAAACTGTGACGTTAGCCAATATTTCGTTTGCGAATCTGGTAAGAGATACAATTAGGTTTATACTTAAATATTGCTACAAAGGTTCTTTCTAAGGTAGTATACATGTATACCAACCCAATCGGTGAAACACTTTACTTTTTATCATTTTTCTTTTCTTTCTGAACCTCTTGCTTGATTATATTGATTAATAGTCTGTGTTCCGTAATTTCCTTTCTGTACAGTTTTAAGAAGATTGTTCCCACAATCCGGGAAATTATATCTAGTTAGAAACTGATGGTCAGAGGAAATGTTAGTTTCGGACTAATATAGCAACTTAAACTCGAGCTGTATCCCACTTCCTAAACATGAAATTAATTGATCGCTCACATATGGCAAGATTTAAAATATGGAAGTCTTAGCAATTAATTAAAACTTGTAGAAATAAATTATACTAATTTATATTACCACTGACGTTCAAGTTGCAGAGCGGTCATTGAATCAGTGCGTTTTCTTGAGCAATTTTGTGAATGTGTTCAGGTTTTGGACTTCCATACAAACAAGAAGAAATTTTTCTTACAATTATTCCGGAAGTAATTACTCAAATGTTCATAGGTATGATTGGAAACGCGTTCGTCTTCTCTGGGGCTGTCAAGATCGTATCTATCAATCAAAAAGAGACATGACTTTGAAAAAGACTGAAAAATATCCATTATGCTGCATTTCTCCATCAATAACAATTCGCCTAAGCAGCAATTATACCATGCATTGGTCATAGGCCACAACATTACTATTACAACTATTACTACTACTACTACTACTAACAACAATAACAACAACAACAACAATAATAATAATAATAATAATAATAATAATAATAATACTCGGAATAACATCAGTATATTATTTAATAATTCCAATGTTTATGAGTTGATCTCGTTTTCTACAATTTAATTAAACGTTAAAGGTAACGTGGATGTTTTGGGACGACGACATCCGGCACGCTTTACAAGCCAGTCGTCAGAAATTATTGCATTTCGCTTCGCTAACATGTTATAGGAGCTGTCATTAAATATTAGGGTCATATGAGGTGCAAGTGATCACGCTAAAAATGGACACGAGTTTGCTTTTGAAAGATCGAAATGCGCAGAAAGTAAGAACAACAAATGCTATAACAACACGTGACATACTCAAGCAAGCATAATGTTAAAAACGGGAATAGCCTGGTTTAAAATGACATCAACCCTTTTAAAAATTGACATAATTGATCATAACATGTTCCTTAGATAGTTGGCATCCCCCCTTAGCCATTCTACCCTACATTACTACATACAAATGGACCACTCTAGGCTAACGAAGATGGGGTTATATACTATGTCGCATTGAAGAAGTTTATGAAAGAAAACTTCGAGATACCTAAAAGTGAAAGCTTTGTTAATGAAGTCTTTTGATATGATGACAAAAAGAAGCACTTTGGAATTTTAAAGATTAAATGCTCATGACTGGGTATTTATCTATGTGTAAATTTTACCTAATCACTCACAAAGTTGACTATTGGACTTTATTTACCTTGAGAGTGATTATTTTTATACATCTATAAATACACAACCATGATCATTTAATCGTATAATGTATTTGGTGTTCTCTGCACATGTTTTCTTTGAGATGAATTCTTCTTATTATTTATTTTTATAATTGATTCCTGTTGAAATACAGTAACACTCTTAAATACTCTACAAATATCATGTATATTTATTTGCCTACGCATCCGTCCATCTCTCAAATTGACAGGCACAAGCTTATATTCCTATACTGAGTTATATACTTACACGATATTAACTTAATGCATACATGTAAAAATCGTCTTTGTAGAGGCTCTTTTGGTTTCAAATTAATTGATTCTATGTTCTTACACTGTTATGTCCCTAAAACATGTCAGTTATCAGTTGCGTAGTATGCAGTGCATCGGTTCAACTGGAATAACGTGTTTCCTACTGCATTCGTGCTGTAGATACGTCGTTTGTGTTATACACAAACAATCAACCATCACGTAGATAATGGTTTGCAGCTGACAGACATAACGTATGATCTTGACATAAAGAGTCCATCTATTGTTAATTTAATTATTGTGTTACCGAAGTAAATAATTTCTGTCCATCAGCACATATATATATATATATATATATATATATATATATATATATATATATATATATATATATATATATATATATATATATATACTGTGGCTATGGAGCCCCGCACAGGAGTGGCAATCATTGCTGTAGTTGCTGCACTTGAAGGTTGAGTCTGGTGTGGGTTGGAGCTGCTTCCTCTTCCTCTGAGATCGTTGTTCATCAGTGAGCAGTCGTAGCTTGTCCTCGCCGGCTTTCAGACCAGTGGTCAGAGCATGTCGCCAGCTGGACTTGTCTAGAGCAAGCTCTTCCCAGGTGTTGACATCGATCTCAAGGGCTTTCATGTCGTGCTTGCAGACATCCTTGAAGCGGAGATGTGACCGTCCGATCGATCTTCTGCCAGAGGCAAGCTTAGAATAAAGAAGGTCTTTGGGGATCCGTCCGTCATCCGTCCGACGTACATGGCCCAGCCATCTGATGCGCCGTTGGCGGAGGAGTTAGACCATGCTGGGAATCTTGGCACGTTCAAGCACTTCGTTGTTTGTCACTCGATCGCTCCAGATGATCCCGACTATGTGTCGGAGGCATCGCATGTGAAAGGCGCTCAGTCTTTACTCCTGTGAGGTGTACAGGGTCCAAGTTTCGCTGGCGTACATATCAACTACCAACCGGGACACCTCTCATGGGCGCATTTCCATCGTCTCTCGAGACTTACGGATGCCAACAATATATATGCATACAGTATATATATATATATATATATATATATATATATATATATATATATATATATATATATATATATATATATATATATAGTGAGAGTGCTATATATATATATATATATATATATATATATATATATATATATATATAGTACTTGCTGATATAAAAACATCAATAGCAAAAGCTTTGACAGTATAAGAAGATGATGATAAGACAGTAAATTAGCTATTTTGAATGACAATGTTTTCAATCATTTGTTATATAGGTTACAATTCAGTAAAAGTCCAATACCCCGACCCTCTTCTTAGGGACATACAACCATATCCAGACATTTTAGACACAATTTAATGGTTTTAATTTACTTTGATAATTTCCCCTATTGGATTTTTTTATTTGTACTAGTAAATTGTGTGATAATACCTCTGATTTATATAACAGCTCTTCTACGAAGGATATTTCAGCATCATCAAAACTCATCGTGGAATACAAGCCATTGTTATTTAGGTACATGTATGATTATATGAAAATATGTTCCTGTTTTTAAGAACACAACACATACAATAAATGGACCACAATGAACGAGATAACATGTGTTCATGTAATTCAGCTTTATTTTTGATAATAATTTAATATATATATATATATATATATATATATATATATAGTATATATATATATATATATATATATATATATATATATATATATATATATATATATATATATATATATATCAACTGCATGCAATGGGAAAATAATTGTGTAAATATATTACTTGGCAGAATGGCGTGAAGAGAGTCTTGTGTATATTTAAATTATATTGTACGCTTAACTTTTGTCAATGGTTGTGAGTTTGAGATTTTCATATTCTATTGCGTTATGTGTCTAATGAAAATTTGTATAAATGGGGATTTGATAAACAATAGATTTATTCCTTTTCAAGGTCAGTCTATAGGAATCCTTTACGATCGAAACTTGAGGTTGTGTTCAGATATAATTCGAGAGAAGTCGTTTATTTTTATATTATTTATTGGAATTGCTAAATGCTCATTGACCTTGGATATACACTATTTTGGAATTATAGTGAACGCATGCAAAGACATTCTGATTTACATCATTGTGATCTATCAGGACAATCAAGTCTATTGGAATTCATTCGGAACCTTCTATAGTTTTGGACTTGTGATAGTGTCTTATGATTATTTTGGGATTTTTTTTCCACAATATTTGTCTCTTACATTTCCACTAGAGAAATAAATCGATTGTTGATTTTATTTTAAATTGTTGTTTCACTTTCGTTTTGTTACATAAGTAAGGACTGAGATACATAACAAGAAAAGTACAACAGCTAGAGAACTTAAATCTACACATTATATAAATAATAATATGCATGTTTGATATATGTATGTGTATGTGAAATATTCCCAGAGCTAGTGCGATACGAATATAATGGCATGTATTTAATAAGAAATCTCTTATTTACGGAAAGGTTTTTAAAATGTGGCTAAACTCTCAAATCAATTCCGATTGCCTTAACATTTGTGGTAGAATATTCAGATTATGAAACAAAATTTAGTTTCAAGAAAAGAATATAAATTAAAATACTTTTTATATTTTTCATTAATTTGGACACTTATGACAATGAATGAACTAATGAATGATTCAGCGTTTGATGATCATGGCAATTGATGATGTTTAAGTATGCATGCAAGTATGTAGAAAAGCACATCTCGTCGATAGCTTGAAGAAAAATAAAAGAATCTGAAACTGAAAACTATATGTAAAACTAAACCTTTCTAGAATATGGGTAGAGAACACCTAATTTTTGGTCTTTGATGGATATTAGTTTTCCAATATATAAAGCACAAAACCCCAGATTGCATTCTTTTAAAGTTTGAAAATTTACACTTGAATGTTGGCTTGTCCCAAAAATAATGATTTATCGTCTCGATCTTTGAGACACATGAGTGCCTCTTTCATTTCTCTCTAGGCTGAAGGAGGATGGGGATACACAAATGTAATTGATAATAAAGAAATACTAAAACAGTGGTTTCAGATAATTATCTTCCGATATAGTAAACATGCATTTACATGTTTACAACAACATGCATCATTGATACAAATTCCATCTGACGAAAATAGTAGAACTTTAAGATTATTTTGTACAGTAATACTAATTATCTACGATTTTGTTATTAATTTTTAATTTACTTACTTCCAAAGCAGCATAAACATAATACAGAAAAAAGTCAATAAAGATAAGATTATACGCCAACACATTAACATCTTTTGGAGCGAATTTCCTCTTACATCATAAGTTCTCAAGCAACTTTAAATTTGATTTTTATTATTTACTGAAATACACGAACTTGATCTACAAATATAAATATAGTCTATTGCAATATAATTTATGCAACCTTGAAGTTGTACACTTTTAAGAATAATGCAAATCACTTTTAATAAACATATCAATTAAACTGAACATATTTCTTTGCCAAATACCGAGGTTTACTGGACGTCATGTCACCTGACTTGGTAGGCGGAACGATCTATCGTCTTGCGTAAAGTCAATTCCATGCCGTCCCTCACGAAACAAATGTTACGAAATCAGTTCTTGGAAAAAATATTTACTTAGTATATGGGACTAAAATGCAGTCGTTATACTGTTGCCAAACAGAAATCCAGTTACAGTAGGACCATCTGAAACGACTGTTCATTTTGCAACACAATCATGATCTCTTAAGACGTCATAACACTAATCTGTATAGCAATATTCTTTTTCCACTCGCCACACAAAATGTGTACTGCATATAATGTATTTCAAGTTACGACTTACTGATGACCCTCTGAAGATGATATTTACAACAGTGAGACAGTGTTTTAAATTATGTAACACATTAAGAAAACAACATATTGGAATATACGTAACGGTTTCATTAACTTCTCTCATCAAATACTCAACGTGATCAGAGAAAAACAGAGACAAAATACATAACATCATATGAGAAAAGATGTGCTGGGTAATATAGACATTAGCTGAACTGAAGCGACAACTAAACAATTTCATTAGGAAAATAGATTTGGTGAAGCTGCTAACTTAAGGTGTTGCTGTTTGGGAATTTATGAATGTTGTCTTTTAATATAAATTGTTTTCGTTTATATTAAAGACGCTGAAACATAATTATCTGAAAAATTAGTATTTACTCTATAATCAACGAAATAACAATACAAATAAATGAAATTAAAAGTGTGTGTGTGTGTGTGTGTGTAATTTGGGTTTTAACGTAGCTTTAACAGTTTTTAAAAGAGGATTATGTTATAGTTAGTAAGATAATGAGGAATACTTACTTGGGGAATCTATTGAACCTTTAGAAGATCTATATGCACAAGATTAATATGAGGGTGAAGCTAGCTATTTGTGTATGTGTGCAATGAGAGGCAAAACAAGAATGAACTCACTTAGCAAATTAATAACTCCACATCTAACATTATAAAGGTTTATGAATTATTTTTTATGTATTACCTGTCGCTGTATAAAATAAATCTCAGGTCGTGGAAAGATAAAAGTATTTATGTGGATCGTACAAATCGTTACACTTAACTCTCCCTTTCTCTCCCATAAATTCCGGGTGGCTTCGTTAGAAACTCTCTCTCTTGTTGTGGTACTTAAATTGCGATAACATTTTTGCTTTTGTTTATCCTATAAAAATTGTAAATTTTGTTAATAAATTACATATAATAGTGCTCTAGAAAACAAAATCCGAATTGTGTATTAAATAGAATCGTTGTCTTTGACAATATAAATTTTCTATCAGCTGATACATGGTGTATTTAATATTGGCCTGTCTCTGTTTTCAAATGTGTATCATGTTATTATTGTCCTGAGCAACATCTCTTGGTAATACTAACCACATTGCTTGGTCGTTTTAAATGAAGGGAAGTTCAGAGCATGTTTTTCTTCTCCGAGTTCATTGTATGTATCTCAATAATTCTATTTAGTATAGTTCTGGCATCGGTATTCAATATTTAACGAAGAACAAATAATATAGGCACTGAAAACATATTATCAAAAAAGCCGAATTTAAAAACGTATTGTAATTAACAGGGCATGTGTGCTATTTGTATGTACATCTCTGGTAATAGATGAACCATTGCTAAGCTATTAATTATTTAGTAATCAATGTTTATAAGACAATTCGCAAACCATTAATTAGACAATTAATAAGTTCTCTCGTCATTCTGAGAGGTATTCAAGTGGCGCATGATACGAGATTGAGGGATTTAATTTCCCCGTTACGAACTGATCTTATACTCTTCACTTGTTGCATTATATTTTACAATATTGGCGAAAATAACTCATTAAATGTGTGTTGTTTCACTTACTTTAATCTCGCATTCTATTTGCCTTACATCTTATCTAATCATTTATCGAAGTGTCAAAAGTTTTCATATTCTTTTGTTCCTGTTTTATGGTAAAAAAAATATAGAACATATACTATTATAGGACATAATGATCGCTTAGCAAAATGTAAAAGGTGCCAATAACATATATACTCGAGCATATCTGAGTATTTTCCTTCACAGAAGATGCCAGAGAGTATTTGTTATTATCTATCTATCTGCATTGAGCAGCAATTTAATTTATACAAAGCAATGCATTTGCAGATACGAGAAGGAGTGTTAGAATTGAGTACAGAGCACAAAGGACATGGAAACGAGTGTTTCAAACGGAATATACTGAGGCAAATCTCCTATTTTGGGCATTATTATAGACAAATGTCTAATCTTGCACCCATGGGTATTTTAAACTAGCACCTAGCATAATGTGATACCAAATATAGGCGATTATGCCGTCTCCTTATACATTCTGAATGTTTTGAGTTATTCCGCATACAGAGCACCTCCTGATACTTATATCCATCCACCCATAAATACACCTAGCGCAATCTCATCCATTATGGCGCTACCAAATTTGAAATCAGGAGAATTGAAGAGGCAGATCAGAAGCCCGAACAGCGTCCTCTACTTATCAATTCTGCCTAGTGTGTCATAGATAACACGGAACACAAAGTGACCTTATCAGCCACTCGTATACTCAAGAAAACCAAACCGGTTAGTGATGTCATAATAATCTTCTAATTCGATGGACAAATAATAACAACCGACAACAATTGTGAGCAACAGAGACGCCTGAAATATACTGACTATACTAGCAAAATAAGTGGTATCTAACAATTATATTTGTTACCATATCGACACGCCGCCTGTACAAAGTGGACATGTTTTTGGTCAGGCCTATCCCTGTTAAGATATATAATAATCAATACGTCCTGTTTAACGTGTATCATCCTGCTCTATTTTTTCCCTTCACTTACATCCACAGTTCATATGTGTTTGTTTTCTATCAACTAGCATTTACGATGAATATCCTCCTAATTCGCACATTGACCAAGATGTTAGGTAATATATACAAAGCTACATAAGTTTCGTTGGACAAAAAGCATGGTTAAATATTTCCCAAGAAGATGCTGCTAATGGCCACATACATAACACAACATAGTAATGCCAAAACTGGAATATTTAACAAAATATTAAACGACTTCAAACGCTGCAAGGGATGGACGCGCTGTCGCTATAAATTATTTACAGATAATGTGGTTAGAACTCGGATATGAATCTCTTTTCTTTACGAATCTTGTTTTGTCGTGATTCCACAAATAATGTTGATACCAACTGTCATAAGATTGTTTTGGTTCCATAACCTTCATGCCATCGGATTTCACCTGGCAGTTATTTTTATCCATTGATAGCTTCTCCTATTTTCTAGTATTCCTTTGAAACGCAGTCCTTATGTCAGGCTCCAAATTTTACAAGATAAAATCTTAGTTATCATTAGACGTTCTATTACTAGATGTATAATACAAAATGTGGTAAGCAACATGTAGACCTGGCATTTCATGAGAATTTTCCAATGTTCTTTCCTCAGATTGAAATTAACGTGTTGTTTACAAAGCCAAAATGAACGATTCAGGTCAGGTAGCAAATGAACTTAATATTGGTCAAGCTCAAGTCCAAGCTACAATTATCCATGACATATCATGCAATATAAAGAAACTATCTCAAAATCAATGCAAATTAAATATACATAGCAGCACTAGAATCATACAAAAAAGTGCCATTAACCTGAATACAATAAACATAGTGTTATCTGTTTGGCTTAGTAGATATTCTTTTTTGAATACAGTTTACATTCTTTGCTGGGTAGCAAATCTCCATTAAAAAAATTTAATATTACTTTTCTTAGGGATGACAATAGTGTTCAATTTAATCTTATTGGCACTATTTGTGTATCGATAACCAATTGGCCTGCGTTAATGTGCAAGGTAGTTTGATTATAAAAGAGAAAGCGAATAAATAAACGTGAGTTTTGTCTGTGAGAGGGGTATCATAATTAATAAATTTAACAACTGAGTTGGGCACGTGTGTGACTGTATAGGGGTGGTGGCGCCAACGATTCCGTTTGATTTGTAGACTAATAGAGAAAAAGAGATGGGTGTTAAAAAGCAAAGTTGTTCATGTCTCATGGAACCATTGTTTATGTTTTTGTGACTGACAGTGTGATACAATTTTCAAAAGACAATAAAATCCTCAAAGGCTACCAAACAATTCAGTTACCTTGTGTTATGCGTCATTATCGACTGCATTCAGCAACATCTTTCTTTAAAAATAATCTTCTATGTTGTGTCAATTTACAATAAGTCATTATTAAATATTAAGTTTATGTTGTAAATGCGTTTAATACATCAGTAAGTCTCCAAAAGAAATTAAAATTTGTGAAGGAAGATTGTCAAATTGTCTTGTGTATTCATGTTTCCTTTCCATTTTAACCAAAGCTCTTGCATCATCGAGACCGCAATGTCTTTGTCGGATACATATAAGATCATATCGTTATTGTCATCATTCTCACTCAATATCATGTTTGTTCCATCAGTAGAGATTTTGAGTATTTGCTGTCACCATAAACCACATATGCACATCTAATACAATTTATGTTGCATATCATACAGGACAGAATTAACATATGTGACAATGTTTTAAACTTTTCAATCACATTCACAAAAAACGGAGAAAGCTAACCTGAAGCTTTTGTCTTCACGCTAAGGACTTCATCATGATTTAATCTGTAGTGACTGTTAGCATCGTTCCATTGATTGGTGAGAAATGGTAACAGATTGTCCAAGATGTGTGGCAGGCTGTATCGACCCCAATCCATGTTCAGCTTTGGTTGGTGCTCACGGATGTAGATTGATTATTTAATCCCCTCGCCAAAAATGTCATTTCTACTGAGTTCTAAGTTAGAGTTTGGGCAGGGTAAACATCGTGAATGTGCCGTGATACATCAGATGAACTTGAACTTGGTCTTTATGTTTAATAAATCTCTCTTTCAATGTCCTTTCCTTTTCCCCAGTATAGTCGAGATGGCACCGACTGTCACCCTGTCCTTCACACTTAATGTGTTAGACAGGTCCACAAATATCTTTCTTATCAGACGTATCCTTTAGCTGAACTAAAATCTAACTGATACTAACTATATATTCATTCTGTGAATTTATGATATGCCATTTGACGTGTTGGAAGAATTTACACTGATACAGAGTCTTGGGCATGTATATTTCCAGAAACAAAGTACTTTCATTCCACGTGTGAGTTGCTAGAGTTGTGTGTAAACTATTACAGGAAGACGGCATCCCATACACCACTAACTTCATTTTACTCTCATACTTTGGTGAAAGTTTAACTGTATAGTATTATAATTCATATTTGACAATAATTAACCTAGTAATTTATCTAATAGTGATGCCAAAACAAAATAACATACCTGGCAGTAAATTGTCCACTTGCAATCGTGATCTATGATCCAGACATCTTTGAGCAAGTTACAGGTTTCCAGAGACTCTTAACTCTTCCTTTGTCTGGTTTGTGTATTCCGACTGTTTTAATACCAAATAAATTAGAACTAGTAAATGGTTTGTTTCAGGCTAAGCAAGGTAATGCCAAAAGCATGAATAGCCTGGTTTAATTTGCATTCACCATTTTCTTCTTAATTTAAAAGAATGATCATAACAAGCTCTTTAGATTACTGGCAGAACCCGCTCTGACACTATGCCCTACATTACTATATAAACATCAATTACTCTTGGCTAGTGAAGATGAGTTTAAGTATTCTGTCGCAGTAAAGAGGCTAATGAACGAACCCTACTTTCTTTATTGACTTTCTGAGTGATTAATTAAAGTTTACACATCGATAAATACCCAACCATGGTCATTTAATAACAGAGTATGGCATGAAATATGTACCTGTTAGTATTGATGGAGTGAATGGTGATGGGGGTAGATAAAGGACTTTTAAATGTTATAAGATGATATCAAAATACGTATCGGAGAAAAAACATTTTAGTGGGAAGACAACTAGTGATAAAGCAAATTTGTTAGTAGTAATTATATACTTATGGGCAGCTTTGAAGACCTATTTAGTTGACCTCAATGGATTGAAAGTGGTTACCCATTAATAACAAAGCTGTATCTGTTTTTTTTTTGGTTTCTGGGTATAACATAGTTTGTACAGCGAAAATGTTTTGCAGTTTGTAGTTTGCCGCATGAACATCTATTGTTACATGGGCTAATTAGTAACATGACCACTTTGTGTCAATCAGATAAAATTGGAACCAGGGTGTGCTACAGAGTCTTACTCCTGGTAATTGTCGTCGTTATGTTATGATAACCTTATCAACAACATGTGCACATTTTTCAAAATTTATAAGCTCTCCAAATATTTTCGATATTTCCATTGCAGCCAAATTAATAATGTATCCATAATAGCACTTGTCTTGACCAACTTAGCTTTCACATATATCTGATTGTCCAATCCTTAGTTTTACTGTAATAATAATAATAATAATAATAATAATAATAATAATAATAATAATAATAATAATAATAATAGTAATAATAATAATAATGATAATAATAATAGTAATAAAATACTATTAATAATCATAATAAAATAATAGTAATAATAATAATAATAGTAGTAGAATAATAGAATAATAATAATAATAATAATAGTAATAATATAATAATATAATAATAATAATAATAATAATAATAATAATAATAATAATAATAATAATAGCAACAATTGTTTACATATTTTTACTTAGCCCGTCATTCTTAAGCTTGATTGCTAGATCTTCTGGGGTTTTCTTGGGTCTTCGTCCACCAGTTATACCGGCCGCCATGTATAGTCTGCTAAGTGCTGAATAATGGCGTTAAATCCACAAAAACAACATGAATCCCTTATTCGGGTAAGTGGGCACTCTTTGTCTGAAATATGTTGGCATTTGTTTTGGGTTTTTTTGCTCGTTATTGGACTGGTATCGTGTGTGGCCGGTTGTTGTTGTTGTTCACTTGCTTTTCAGAAAAATTTATTCCCACTCCCACCTATGGGGAACGTGACATATAAAACTTAGAAATACAGTCTTCATTATTCCGCAAACGATTAGTGTCTTGTTATGTGTATGTGTTGATTTTTTATGTCTTGTCAGAAGTATTCAACACATTAAATGATCGGGATTATCTGAATATAACGTCTACCCATGGTTCTCTACCAACAATAAGCAAGATCTAAAGAGCTGACATTTATGACAACCTGTATTATGCACAGGTAAACCACTTACAGAGTGTACGATTAAACCAATTACAGATGATAGATGTCATCTTAAAGATTAATCAGATGTTTAAAAAACATAGTAGCTAAACTGAAATTGATTAGATGAGTTTTGGGGGTTCTGGCTGGGAATTACCTTTCCCGTGGGTGCGTTCGTCCTAGGAGAATTAAGGTTGTTTAATACTAAATATTTATTACAACATATGACATAAATAATAACGCAACTACTACTGCTGATACCACTGCAACTACTTATATTACTTACCTGCAATACATCTACCTAAACAATAATAAGAAATATCAAACGCATGAGCAACGATAAATATTGCTACTATTACTAACTATACAACCGCTATTTCTACAACTCTACTGATTCATAGCTACTTATTTATCTGTATAGAGGGGTGTATCTTTGCGTGTTAACAAACATAATTATCGTCAACATCGTTGTCACCACCACTACAATATCTGAACTATAGAGATCTCATAAATGCTGTACATTATTCAACGATTTTGAACATGAAATCGTCACCATTTGAAATTCTCTTCATCATATAGCTTTCATTTTGATGTAAATAGTATAGAGAGACAGATTACAAAAAAGAAATCATTCATTCTGTCACAGGCTATGCATCTTCCATTCAAAGAACATAAAAGTGTTCCCAGGCGCTATTTAAATTAATAAAGCGCAGTTCTATAAGCCATAGCATTTAAAAGTAAATTTGTTTTTCAACTTATAATTCAAAAAGCCACTATCCGTTCAAATTAATGTTACTGATAGCGTCAGTTTATAACTCTGGATTTCAAATTGAAATGCCTGTGTGATGTCACAAAGCTGACTCGAGTTAGGTTAGACATGCCATATACATTGAATTGGATAAGAATGTTTACAATGTTTCCAACTAAAGTGTAACAGTTTCACTGCGAAGCATTCCAGTTGCTGGTCAGTAATGTGAATGGATGCCGAAATTCCAGATTTAACTGAATGAATTTTCGATTTGATATTTGCATTATTTAATTTGGAGCAGTAAACATAGACACATTTTATTTAGAGTCGGAATTATATCTCACAATAAGAAACATTAGCTCGTTGGAATTATTTTGGACAACTTTCCATTTGTTTGGAGACAGGCTTATCTAAACAAGGGTTAGTTTATTTAATCCTATATGTTCACTTTTCATAGGGTGGGGTCCTTGTTAAAACCTCCCCCAGCCCTCTATCCATCAACGAATATATTTAGCTTTATTTGTATTGAGCTCCTGTTCGGATAGATGGCCATTTTATAACAGAAGTAACCTCTTTTCACTATGCCCCTTGGTCAATCGATCCAAAACATGAGCTCCAAAATGTTGACAGTAATCGTAAAATAAAGGTTTTCCAAGGCGGTATCATGTACATTATTAGCGTCGTAGCCAAAGAGTACAGAAAATGCTGCGTACAAATTTAATAGGCTTATTTTCACCAATCTGATTCAAACAAAGTGATATGTAAGCTTGTCAAAAATAGTAAACTGCAAACATTATATGCAAAGTTGATAAACAACGATCTCCCACATGTCAAGCGTCGGGAGATTATTATTTGGTTCATAATGTGTTTACTATAGTATGCACAAGCGTTGATATGTGTTCGGTCACAGAAGCTTAGTAGGTAACTTAATACAGACAAGTATTAATCGTAGCTATTACTAATCAGTGTATACTCCTTCTATGTTGTCCTTCTTTCCTATATCACACGGACTCGATAGCATTAAGTATAAGTTCAGATGCATAATAACAACCATTGATACATCATCTCCGTGACTTAATGTAGATTATATTGATTTTGAATGAAATGACTGGAACTTTCATTTATTTTGAGTCGGATATAATTTCATACGATCATTATCATATGGAGTGAACCACACTTCTTTGTTTGCTACCCTACCCAAAATCAGTGATGTCCGTATAAAACAATATTGTTTTATATGGACATTTTTGTTATGGTACTAAACGTTTACAACTAAAGTGTATTGAGTGATAAAAATCATTGCAATAGTTATGTACTGTCATTGCCCAAAACTCCATAAATAAATAAATAAAGATATATATATATATATATATATATATATATATATATATATATATATATATATATATATATATATATATATATATATATATATATATATATATATATATATATATATATATATATATATATATATATATGAGAAAGGAACTTCTGTATCGGTACCTCTTTTCAGGTCCTAATGCAATCTCAGAATATACGCCTCATGAAGGATCAATTCCATGGACTAATGCATTCAAAGAATGCATGGACGCGCAGTTACGCCTTCCAAGCGAAAGTAATAGTGGGTTTCTGGGAAGAGCACATGCTTCACCTTGGTGGATAAATGAAAGAAGAATTATCAACTTTTCTCCTGTTATTGGTATATATCTCTTAAAGAAAAATATCAGCTTATTCTATATTCATTGAATCCGAAACAAAGGTTTTGATTAGTCCCCGGTAAGGAAACAATCTATTGAGGTACACATAAACACAATCTTCTCCAAGAGATAAGTAGAATCCATTAAAATTTATCCAATACAGATTATTATGGTTTTCGCTGTAGATTCCGTTGAGTTCAAGTGAGAATACTCACAGTTTGCATTGTAATTAAAGCACATTTAGGTTGATTTCTGAATAGGAAATTAACGAAAACCTATCGTAATCTGTTCCGATTTATATTAAGTTTAAGTAGTTCTCGTTAGTACCCACAATTGTGAGATTCTGCGCAAGATTTTGAAGCTTTCTAATAGTTCTGTGTTTAATAGTTTCAGTAGTTGAAATCCTAATGCTCTATGGCAGGTTAAGCAAGCAGAAATATTTACTGCGAAGACATACAATCACGACCTATCTGCTGCATACTACCTTTTATAAAATAAAAACTAATAAGCGTCACTAGGCAAGACAGGTATTTATTCACAATTTGATATGGGCATTTAAACTTCAAACTATGGTTACATTTATTTATCATAAAACTTATTGAACTAGATCATATCTGAGAGAAAGAAACTGCATTTGAATGTACTAATGGAAAATTGTAACAAATAACACATGAAGCGGTACAAAAGTTTCCCTTCTATTAGGTAAATACAACATTAATCTTGTCAGTTCCACATTGTTTACTCTTACATCTTGTTCTGGCTTGATAAGTGGATGTCGATGTTCAGTATTGACTATAATAAAAACAATTTTGTCTGCGTTTCGATATAATGTACATTAGCATTATTTTGCAAATTATCCAAGCATATATATACATATAAACAATTTTATACACTTTTAATTATTATTCATCTTATGCTCTTATTCCTCGTTGAATGATGCAAGTATAAAGTCTAGATTAATACAGCTGTTGGAAGATCTTTAAAATTTTTTTTAAATTTTCTGGTTTGACAAAAAGCATATTTCCAGTCAATCTAGCTTATATCGGTCCGATGCTATCATGTCTAGTACAGCCCTAGATATGCAAAACTATCGAAGAGTTATATGACTGTGTCTTGAAATTTAAGAAGATAAAATAATTACAAAATCCATGCATAGGTTCTGAATTGTAAATTTCATATATTATAACAGTCCTCCATGATTTAATTTAAATTTGCCCATTTAACGAGCGTAACTTAATCTCAGTGCACAAAGTGGAGAGATACTACGACTGTACGATTGGAACGAGTGTATCATAAATAAAGGATTCATTTATCAAATATGCAGATGATAATGTTTTTTTTTTTCAGATCACAAAATGCATTATAATATAATCCAATGTATATTGAAATTGATACTGACAGATGTTGAGTCTAAAGAAATCATACACAAATATTTTAGAGGAAACAATTGTTTGCACGCCAAGGCGTTATCATTCAAAGGTGTACTTGCCTGGAAGGTCTTTAGAGTATCCATGTCGTCATGGCATTGGATTTTCAAGCACTGTACTACTTCTAATAGTGTTAATTCCATTGCTACTACTACTATTACTATTACTATTGGATGAAAAGTAATGTCATCATCATCGTCGTCATCGTGTTGTGTAGTAAGCTTCTTGCTGAAATCCTGCAATATCGACTCCAAATATGCATGTATAGTCAAGATATCAGGTGCATGTAAAATCCATCCCTGAATTCGTATCGTTTCGTCATCGTAATTACCAGTGTAGGTTGTTCTTGCCATCGTCCGGCATTTGTTTCAGTATCTGGAGATATCGGAAAAACTCAGCATCATAAAGTCAGTGCATGGAAGCAGTCCATGATGTAATTACTGGAGCTCAACTATGAATCTCAAGTCAAGAAAGTAGTGCTGACTTCCTCACGACTACTTTGGATGCGAGAAACGTTGTTTATTAACCTATTGTCAGAGCAGTTTGCAATTTGTAGACAACTAAGCGAATTTTATCTTCCATCGGTTGGAAGTTCCTATTTCGTCCATGGATAACAATAAAACTATATCGAAGATGCCTTCCACTTCCTAAAGCCCATGATCCGCGGTCGGAGATAGTATTTTGTTGTAGAAAGATGGTCCAAATATACAAATAAAGCCTATTACCCAGCAGTGAGCAACGATTCTGAGATATAACGGGCGGAATTGAGCCACCTTCATCATCTACTCGAAGAAGGATCTCAACACATGCGTTGCACCAAATTGACCAGAATCACTACGTTATCCGCCTGTTGAAGCAAGCGGAAGCCTTAATTGCATGGAGCGGCTTAATAACATAGCATCGGTATCATAGCCCCCGACAACACATGAAACGGGCTTAATGAAGCCTATGGGTCTGCTTAACACCCAGAATGCAATGGTCTCAGTCACTACATTGAACGAAGAAAAAACCGGATACATCAGCTTTCGCTTACGAGCGCACAACACTAATATATTTGGTTTGGTAACTGTAGCTCTGGCAGTACATTGGATCTCTTCTAAATAGAGCTGCATAAGTTGCGACAAATCATTTGGTTGTCTTGCCGAAGAAGCTTATTAGCTAAAAGATAATATTACCGATGACATCGGACAAAACAGAGAGGGCATTTCCAGAAACGTAGTGAGGATATTAATGGATAATTTCAGTTGTTTTTATCCACCCCTTGTGTAACACAATGAAAACTGGTGACATTGGACCTAAAGAAAACACTACAATAGCAGGGGAGTGAGATGTTTACGACGGATGAGATCAATGTGTCTTTAAGCAACAATCATCAAAGACTTCATCCTTATTGGATACCATTAGTGAAGAGAACTGGTTGATTTATTAAATTATTAACAAATGTGATCAATGTATGGATTTATCGACATTACAATTTTCATATCGATTAATCAGCAAAGGTGGATCACATTGGTATGCATATTAGGACACTGAATGTTAGACGGAAAAGCTAAAATATTGCAACAGATAGGGTGTTGTTACTTTACATGACGTTCCGACGATGACCAAAAACACTCCCTATCCACAGTTCCCATTAAATAGTGAAGGAATGCTCTGGTGTAGTCCACACGTCCTGGTCTGTTGATGGTTCCCTTGGGAACATCCCTGACTTGACGACCGGTTGGTCTAGATTCTAAACTCTTTACCCCTCATATTAAGCCAGTATTTTCCATCAGACCCACGTCACAGAAGTCATCACTGTCTGCAGTATCTAGGTTAAGTACTCCAATACTGTTCAAAGACCTCTTGGAGCAGTTAACAACAGCAGCACCAAGTAACATATGAGAGACTCTTACAATGTAGTCAAGGACAAATATAGTTACATAAATTACGCATGCATGAATAAGAACTGATTACTACTCTGAGTAACACTATTGAGCATACCTCTATATAACAATACGTCTACTGTTACGCTGTCACGACGACGTGGGAACAAGTGATATATCATAGTCCATGGATGTACCGGTATGGGCTCTTACGAATGAACTAAAATCAACAAAACCCAAAGTTAAGTTCATCAGAATGTACGCCACACGATCATAAAGATGATAACCATTAAGAGCGTGAACAATAAGGTGTTGTCCATCCAACTCAGTTATATAAACCTCCACTATAAGCCTATTGACTACTCCTATAGAACGCCACATTTTGTTCTGCCAGAAACTGAGATTTCTACACGTAACAGGTTGTCCCTGAGGGTAGGTGTCGGTAAATGACACTGGAGACATGACTGACGTTAATATCATCGCTGACACCTGTGGGACGGTTTCGATGTTTGATTAGACTTCTAATCACATACGTCTACCATCAATCAGCCATGGACAATAGGCTCAATTATGAGTTCTACATCAATAACTACTCCCGAGTAATCAATGCCACATGAGATCCAATCCCAGCTACAGCAACTATCTCATTAAAATACATCGTGGTGACACAGATAAAGCTCTTATAGACTATCCTTAGGCAACTGAGAAGCATTTCTTACTTCTGGTCCTAAAATGATGCTTTTGCTAGATTCTGACAAGGCTAGATAAAAAAGATCAAAAAGGCAGGAAAGGAATTAAACCAAATTAAACCAAATTAATGTTCATGTTGGCAGTTTGTGATGAGTATAAGGTTTAATTGGGCATTTCAATGTACATGTCTTTGCGACATGGCAGTTACAACAAGACACAGTAAACCAAGATGAGTTTACAAATATGTATGCTATTAAGCAAGCGTTGCTAGGCCAAAATGAACAATTTTGTTTTTCTGAGCAAGTTCAGGATGATGCATGCATCTCTCTGGTCGACAGCTGAACCCCAGCAGGAGCAGGTATTTCAGCTGTTTTCAAGTTCGCGCGGTCATACCTCGCAGGAAAAATAAAGATAACATTACCGGAAGTTTTAAAATTACGAAAAATGGGTGATCGGTGAAATAAGATTTAATGAACTTAAATTTGAGAGTGAGTCTGCAACAAAACCAATATACAACGCAGGGCTCAGCAAAAGATCGCTTTTGTCATGATAAAGCCAGCTTTATAATGGAATGATTTAGTATTAAAGACACTTAACCGAAAAGTATAAAACTTATAACTGAAATTGGAATAGCTCTGAATATATGAGCAGGAGGAGGATGAAATTGTGAAAGTTAGCGAAGCCACAAACCAAATGATACAATAGGTCTAGCAAAGATTTGATTACCAAATTATTAGAAAGTTAATTGTCTCCATAGTATACAAAATGATGAAAGAAAAGAGATTTTGAACATAAAGTATTATAACTTGAAGGAAATTTAAAATGAGCTATGAGTGAAGAGAAAGACATGTTGGAAATGTTGAAGCAATGTTGGTTTGCAGGATTAGAGGATTGCTAAATTTGAACTAGTATTTGTCAGACTGAAGGATCCCGGCGCAGTGGCAGATATATGACCTGAGGAAAGGAAGAATTAGAAGACGCAGTATCAACGGCCTGCTATCAGCATGCAAATCTAAGCGTAAATATTTAACTCAATAGCAGCAGCAGTTATGGAGTGTATGTTAACGTATTATCACTGCTCGGTGGAAGCTTATTGTACTGTTCACTCATAAACGTCTCGCAGACAAACCACCTCTTTGGTGGAGTGTAGACCATTTCAACACGTTGATTGAGCGCTACCAGCACTACTGAAATGTAGAAAATAGCAGTCTGAAGAGGTCCACATCAATATTTAGAAGACGTTCTTGAAAAGTAAACACAGCATTCGACCTCACATGATCGACCGCTCGGCATTGTAAAGATAACATCATGCAGAATAGACGTTTCAAAGCAATGCACACTACTGTTGGACCGTTAAGCTGCTGGCTCATTTTGCCAACTGGCCTCATTGTTCCATCGTCTTAACAACGCCAGGAAAGCATCTGGTCCATTAGCTACTGCGACCAACCAGCGTCCCCGGAGTCCCAACTTTCATTTCAGCGGCGTATTGATGGGCCAAACAGCCTCTCAAAAAGAATGCAGTTAAAGCACTCGACCATAGATTGCCATTGGTTCACTCCTGTTTGCCTATTTTCGAGGCCAATGTTGTGGTATGCAAGATTTTTTACCACTCACGTGGATGGTTGACCTGACATAGCTTTAATTATTTGATGGACCTTCACTTGTATATTTTAGGAGCGCGTTGTAAGGGTTTCTCGCGGTCGACATCGTGTGAGAAAAACAAAGCACGTATCATAGCTGTCTCAGTAATAGTAACATCTGCCAAAACACTCGCCTTTTAACCACCACAATTATACTCTACGCCACAGCTGTCCGTGCACTGCTCCAGAATCTTTCCAGAAGGTCGAATGCTGTAACAAATTGAAGAAACTCCTGGCCTCAAAGCTATTTCTGGAAGGTTCTTCAGTCATCAAAGCTATATTTAGGCATATAAATGAACAAGTACTCAAACACCGGTCGAGCCTCCAGGAAGGGAAATGAGTTGATAATTAGGCTGTTCGCTAGAAAAAGGTGTAAAAGTCATGAAACTTAGATTCTGGTTCAACAGCAGGCTTTTCACGACTTTGTTCGGGTTTAACTCAGGAAGATGACGCATATGCTGCTGGTTTTGCAGTATGTACCTCTTCCCTGGTTACAACTGTGCCATGTACGGCTTTTCTTGATGCGTTTAATTTAGCAATATTCTTGCCTACCACTACCCTTTCGTCATATTAAGACGTCTTGTAGAACTTGCCTGTAACTCCGCCTGGTCACTTGCGGGTACCTTTTTAGGAACATTTTCATGTTTGCCATCATGGGATGCCACAATTGGTTCCATTATCAAGGAGTATTAGTCGCTGTCATATGATTGAGGTTTACTAATCAACCTGTTGGTTATCATCTTTCTCCCCGCCAAGACTGTGACAGATTTGTCGGTTTCGGGAGTGCCAAGTGTGATGAAAAACAGTATCTTTTAACGTAATCATTCCAGAAGCAACCTGCGCAGATGCCTGACAACGACGCATGGACAAGCTAGTTGGATTCTTATTCCTCTTGCCATCTTATCAGCATCATTGAGTATGCCGGCAGCGATACGCACAGGTAAGGTCTCATTTTGAGGGCATGATTGCGTTCATACAGCGCGTGTAAGTCGGCTACGTCTTTGTCGCTTAAAGAGGCATCTCCTTCTGGCGATATCTGTCTGTAAATAAAGTCAATAGCAGCGGATATGTTCGGATGGCGCTGTTCAATCGGAAACTGCAGTTCAGGTTGCAACCACTTTTCCGCCTGTAACCAATGATCGAGATAGACGAATGCAGTTTATCTTCTGTTGAAGGCACGTTCACAGCCGTGAAGTCGGTTAACATTATCCATCCATCTGCAGCGCATCCTCCGACAAATCAGCACTTCGAGTGGCCAAGACAAAAAAACACCTCGATGGCCATATCGAGAAAGCGTAAGCGTAAATGGCAGCGTACATTTTTGAACCGATGTTTTGCTTCTCGCAGCTGCCACGAAGTATTGTCCGTGGCCATGGCAGGAAGAACACATCGTATGCATGAAACAATAAAACAGAATAACCGCGCAAATCAGCCAAGTTATGTTTTCAACGGCTCAATCAGAATTGTAGATGTTCTGGCGGTTTAGAGGCTGCAAGAAACTGACGGCTCTGTCTTTATAAGCATCTTGCCTGATCCAAAATTTCTAGTGAGAACGTCCTAAAAAGTATCTGCAATCCTTCAGTAGTGCAGTGCCACCAGGTGGTTTTTAAACAAGAGTTCCTGACGATCGAATTATTCCTGTGCGCATTGGTCCAATATCTGATGTCTGAGTGCCGACTTATAACAGCCAACTTCTTGTGAACAGCCTCACTACATCACGTAATGAACGAACAATCAAACGAAACTTGTTTTTGACGCTAGATTTTCCTCTTTTTACCGGCACAGGAATAGTTAGCGTTTCTGGTGACTGTCAAGGAAATTATCTTAATGCTGTCGAAAGCCCCTTAAACTATTTTGGAGAAACGGTGCGCGAAAGGTTTGTGCCGCTGCGGCGCCTTCTTCTTATACAGCAATGGGGCGCGAGGAGTTTAAGATTAAGCCCTCGGATGAGAACTTAAACATTGCTTAGATGAAGTGGTCATTGAGTATATTTAACTGGAAAACGTATTTCGACATGATGAAAGCGTTTTCGATTGTTTTCCAGAGATGAAGCTTTATCTCCTCATTTCCGTTTTCGATTTTAACGCCACAGTGGTGGCGTCAACTCGTCCGTGTGCCTCATATAGCTATCCAGGGCAAGCAGGTTTCTGTATAAGAAGGAAATTTCCTTTCATACTTTACATGCCAAGAAAATGTTTATTCCAATTTGACACAGCATTTTCACACTTTCTCTTGCAGACATTGTAAGCCCTCTCCACCTGCTAGTAGCTATGCTGCTCTGAACGAACAGGTGATATTGTTCGCCTTCAATGGTCGCTAAATTCTTGTTGATAATAGGTTGTAAAACCGTTCATTATCGAGCTCATATTTTTGGGCTTTCAGCTGTGTCATCGAACAGCACAGCTATGAGCCTGACGCATCTTTCCGTGGAGCACAGGTTGTTCCACGATATATCGGCTTCGTTGAGACCAACCCTGCGATGGACAGTGCCTTGGTGTATAATATGGGCACCTTTGCCATGTACTAATATTTTATCGCCCTGGTAAGCTCCATGTAGTTTACTACGTTTAACACCAAAGACAGAGTGTTGGTGTAATTCGCTTCTTACTACACAGCAGTATTCCTTACATGTTATCTCAGAGGCAAGCCTGTCAGTTAGAGCCAAGTGTTAGAAGGAAATTTGATCAATCAGTATCTCAATGTCAATAGGAGTGTTAACTAGCCTGCCAAACGTATGTACGATGGTTTTGTCTAACTGTGTGACCTTTGAAGCATTTCTTGACAATCGCCAAAAACGGCCAATTCGCAAGGTTAACGTGTGGCTGTTTTGATTCCTTTTGAATAGTTTTGCAGAGGACCTTTTGAAATGTGTTTCTGGCCCTTGTTTTGATAAACAATACTTTGTCTGTTACATAACCGCAACAAATTCTAACAATGTGGTGTGTGGCAATCATAGCATTTCCATACTTTTACGCAACAACAAGAATGTCCACATTTTCTTATGTTTCGTCTGTGCAAAAGCAATAATCCGATACACACCGCACGGCACATATCTCAATCTGGCCACAACCACAAAGCGCCATGCTATGTGGTATTGTTCTGTTACAAGCCAGGGGTCTTTGCTTGACCGAGCGGTGTCAAACCCTGGCGCGATTCCCGCTAGAACTCATAAGTTTACCCCAAATTTCCAAAGACTTCTATACAACTTCAGTTGTAAGTTAGAAAGCCCGACGTGTGCATTCTATACATAAATTTTACTCTAATCAATGTAAAACCACAGATTTCCCAGCTTGCCAAATATCTATCAACCGCACGTTTGCATAGTTTCCCTTCATCAACTTTTCTTACCGTCAGCAGTTCACGCCGTAGAAACTCTACAAATATCCCCTCCCACAGGGAACTGTTTTAACTATGCCACCTTAGGCCAGTCAATCCATAGTTCCAAGGCACATTACGCCAATACAGCTACATCACATTGTCCACCCTGGCGATATAAACGGTATCTGCAGAGTCCCTTCTCATTTTATTCCATTGTGTAATTTACCGGTTTCCTACCGTAAATACTGCCACTGCAGTCACAACACCAAGGTACACTACTAGATTTTATTAAGGACTACGCTATTCCAGGGACAGTTTTGCGGTTTGGGTCTCATTCGCTACTCACTGACCATGGCATCATGGAAACTCACTAACACTTTCTGTCCGTAACGTTTGCTCCTAATAATTGTCTAATTATTTCTGACTACAGAATATTTCCATTGCACCGAATTACAATAATCAAACAAGTAAAATCACACAAATCTATGAATTCCTTAAACGGGGCGCTATAACCAAATGCGCATCTCCAAAATTTATTACAGTTCTATATTCTTGCAGCAGACTTAACTAAAATTGTGTCTAGCTCGGAGCAGAAAAAAACTTCAGGCTCCGAGGAAAAGCACACACAGGACGGTTATACAACGGTTGTTTTGAAGCAACTGCAAATGCCCTTCATCAGTTGACTATTTGTTCCTTTCATTCGCCGCACGCGCCTGCCTTTACGTTTTCCAGTCGACACCTTGCGAGAGGCTTTAACAATGATTACCGTTCTTTTACGACAATACAAAGTTTCCCTGACTATCTTATGCATAGATTTTAGCACGTGAAGTGTAAAGTGTAGGCTGCAGTATTGACAATTCGACAGTATCAAGAAGCTCTCTAATATCAGAGCAATGTTTTTGCAAGGTTTCAGATGCAGTGTAAGCATTAGCTTCCGACTTCACTGACAGTTATTAGAGCTTATACAACAATTAATATACACATAGCAAATTTCTGTACTATAATTATTGATCACTGAATTATCGTGGATAATGGATGGCTGTCACTTTTTTAACAGCTGGGATGTTTTACTTTATTCTATCTCAAGATAATAGTTTTTTTTTTCCAAATAATTATATTTAATATAATACGGTGATACTGTGATATATTAGACGAAGATAGACTTTTGTCAGCTGTGGACAAAGGTTTTTTTTTAAAGAAAACGTGCCAGGCTCCAGCCTCAGAACATTACTTTTTCGGTCCCTAATATATTTGCGATATACCTCGAGATCTATTGCGGTATGTTCAGATATATCATGGTACAAATTGTTTGTGGATCTGGAGATAACCTGGCAGTCTCTCTGGTCTAGATGGTCCAGAATGGTTTCCAGGATTAGACTTGGAACCGTATGGCTAACGAGGGATTATTTTCTCACCTTTCTGCTCTGGAGCCCACTGATTTTGACTGCTACGTTGAGAGAAGTTATCGTATCTCTGTGCACACACGCCACGCTTTGTGCGATGCTCCTTGCCGAACTAGATGTTCTATGCAACGACAATTAGATTTTTGTTGTTAAAGAGGTAAATGGCACGAACGATGCTTTCTGACCCTCCACCCAATTCCGATTGCTGATTTTACTCTTAGCGAGAAGACCGATCGCTTATATTTGGTCGAATACGGGTTGTAATTGGCTGTGACCTCCCTCCCATCATTCATGTAGGTGGCATGGTCTTGTGGACAGTGTCACACTACTACGACTCAGTTATTTCTTCACCTCATACAATATAGAAATTCAATTCCGATAAAAGTTTAGCCATCACATATTTTGTATACTGCCGTACTCATGTGTCAAAACCAGCCAAAGTAAGCATCATTTTGTCACTCCAATAAGAATTTCGTTTAGACACCAGTCGCATACAAATACTCAAATTCGTCCGAGTCGGTCTCGAGGTGGTGTGCTACCAGTTAATCACAGGCTTTAGAGCAATAAATAAAGTGCCAACAATTGAGCAGCCCTGATCTCCGTTGACATGCAGCCAGACATTTTCTGTGTTTAATAAGCAATACACGCTTCTGCCATGTATTATTGCAATTCTGTAGGGGCCCGGCATTGCTCCTGTAAGTGGCTGAAAAACCACAAAAGTAATAATGGATGCAGTGTTGGCAAATGCTCAGTTCCTCGTTTGTGCAACTCAAATAAGGCCCTTCCTAGAGAGGGGTCACCGAAGGTAGCCTGGTCATTTGGTGTCTCGGATGGCTAAATATATGATAACGGAAAACTTCATTGCTTTTTTGCATAGACGTTTAGCTACTAACAATTATAAGTTAAATTTCTAACTTTCCTTGAACAAGTAAATATTAGTGCTCAGACTAAGGCTACCAAGATGCTACTAATATAACTACATCTACTGTAACAACCACAACAACTGCTGCTACTATTAATGCAACTACCAACAATGGTACTATCATCATTGCCACTACAGCCATTACCAATAATAATAATAATATAATAATAATAATAATAATTAGGATAATGATGTTTGGAGGTAGTTGCTAGTCTGTTTTCCAAAACCATTGCTTTTATACGGGAACACACGTTAAATCAGTTCTAACTGGTTCTTCCACATTTTAGTTCTGTCCACATATATCCCAAGCATGTATTATTGGGATATTGAACGCCATTTCAGATTCATAAGCCGTGTATTCACCTCACTTCTCTGAGGTCATATAACTAGTAAGAAGATTAAAGTATAGACAAACTCGGCATGAAACAAAGTCAGATTTGATGGAACACCTCTATCATTTGATGGAACTTTGTACATTGGAGATCAGAAATATCAATGCCGTCGCGAGAAATTCAATTAGCGGACTCAAAACTGACTTTGCAAGATTAATATTTAATATTTGTAAAATCTTTGCAAACGTCATTTAAACGTTCAAGTAGTTTCTGTAAAATAGCAACTGCATGGATCCCAGCATTGTTTCAAGTAGTTTATATTATGTTTCCGTTTGCTGTTAACCTCGTTCTCCTGGATTTGAAATGTACAGTTCAACAAATTCTAGGCGGGTCTCCTGTAAAGTTCTTTTGTATGAAACAATGTAGATTGCTGTTGTTTATTATTTACAAAAATATTAGGAAACTTCAATTTCCTCTATTAATAAAATATATTATACTAGTTTCTTTAATGTGAATTAATCCGGATGGAAATACAAGTTTCTGATAGGCAAATATGTATTTATGAAAGTGGGATTTTCTAAATGTAGCTAGGAAGTACGTAATATAACAAAAATGTACAAGGACATCGACTATTCAGAATCACGGACAGACTAATGCCTGTTTATCAATATCGAGATAAGGAAGGCATTATGAACTATAGCTTGGAAATTTCAAATGGCTCGCCGATAGTCTTCATTTTTGTGTTGTTATTGTTCTCTGTGTGTTTACATATATTATACTTGTATTTATGATTGTTTCAATAATATTCATATGTTTGCCGGCATTCATCTTTCCAACTTTATTTTCATTTCTTTCAGCAAAGAGTGATGACGTCCCTCTTTGCTTTTGTAATGGAGCAATCACGACTTTTCAGTGTTCATCTAATGTGACGACCCGCTGTTTGCCTTGTAAGTGTCTATTAACAATATGAGTTTGGTAAAGGAACATCTTGGAGGTTATATAGTGATAACAATTGTCTTTGATTATTATTGCAAAACTTAAAACCAAACAAAATTTATGAACCATTTAAAACTTTGATTTATGTATTAATCTAAGCAGTGAAGCCACTACATGTTGCACTTTTTTATTACAGTAAGTTTTTGAAAAATGGATTGTTTATATTATATAAGTCCGTTCTGGGTTTCATTCATGCAGATTTACTGTCGAGTGTATTTTCAGTTTCTAGCACGTTAAACACATGCATAATATGCAACATTATCTAACTGTAATCAAGATGAATAAAATAAATGTTCAGGCTCATCTGATTAGATCGGATATGCGGAACAAATGTAGATGATTACTACCACGCAAACCCCCACAACAAATAAACAGAACATTAAAGAAAGAAGGTCATCCACCAACAGCAACAACATAGTTGTAAAAACATGAACATATAAAAGTATGAATCAAACATTAAACATAGATACTGTTGAAAGCGAATTATGTGATTTGCTGAAGAAGCAACCCATATTATTTTAGGTTTCATTTGTTCAATTAATATATTGGTAGCATTTGGTAAAGTAGATGAGCAAAAGTAGCGTTATGATACAGTGTACATAGGATGAAATAATTTAACCTCTAAGCGTTACAATCTACATTACCTGAAGCTCTTGTTTTTCTTGGTTAAACGTCATTTTCAAAATAAGATAGTCTCTATATGGCGGCAAGAAATAACTGGTGGAGGAAGAGCCCGGAAGAACCTTCGACTCACGGGAAGCTACTGACAAAGGTTCTCAGATAACCATACAAACTCACAGTGGTACGATGACAGTGATCTGTAAAGGGAAGCAGTTTATACCATTCGGCCACAAGGGGGCCCTTCTTTACTATCTAAAGTAACCCTCCTCCAGCAGCAATGATCGTTGATTTCAGCTGGATAATAACGACACTGTATTAATTTGGCTGCAACGTTTCTAAACAAGAGAACGAGCTCATTATTCAGAAATTGTTTTTAACATATTTATTATACTACCTTCCAAATAGTTAATCTATGATTACAGGTTTCTACCTAATCAGTCTTTGTATAATCATATACTAATTTGATTCATTTCTTGATACATTTGCTGTACACTCAAGGTCAAACATCAGCACGAGCTCTTCTTTTCAACAAATCATGCTGTCTACAAACACCTATTCTACAAAACCGTTAGCCACTGCAACATCAATAAGCAAGCTGAAGAAATATTTCTACCGATATTTACAACAGGTATTTTATATATGTGAATATGCATTTCTCTTCATGGGAAAATGTAGACAATTCTAGCCATTTCAATTTGCAATATTCCGATGAAATAAACATATTACTCGATTATTAATATGAAATGTTAAAATTATCCCTCACGGATGTGAAATTTTTCCAAGATGGCTTGAATTAACAGGTCAAAACTTAATGCTAATATTGAAGACACTTTCATATTAACTTGAAGAATATTTAAAATCATTAGTAAATAGAAGTGATCATTTCACAATAAATTAGTCAATATTGGGCAAACAAACCAATATAGATCCATTTTCAATTTAGGTCAGTCTTCTCCAAAACTAATTTCTTGCGAACTTGAACTTTGTATATGCAAGCAAAGGTCGACTCTAAAAAATTAATATATAATATCTATCTATTCCTTTTAGATGCCGATGTGCAGAAAATAGATCTTTATTCCGGATATTATAAATAGAAATGCACTTCGTAGGCGCAACAAAGATACATTCAGAATTGATACAGTTTATATTTTTCTCACAAGGAAATAAATCTACTAATGCATTTACATTTATTATTTCAAAAAAGTCACATCTTGAAGAGTTTTCTATATCCTACAAAAGAATCTATCTATCTATCTCTCTGTCTCTGTCCCTCTGTCTCTGTCTGTCTCTCTCTCTCACTCTCTTTCTCTCTCTCTATGTATATATATATATATATATATATATATATATATATATATATATATATATATATATATATATATATATACCTATTAATACGAAGTAAAACAGTATGGAGAGAAAAAATATTGCCATGGCACAAATCGCCTTGTTTTCACTTACAACAAACCCATGACTTTGATTCCAGAGAGTAAGGCATAGTGCGGGCAAGGCAGGAAAATGGCATTAACGGCAGGAAATTGGTGCTGGAACTCATAGATCTGAGGTTGATTCTATGTATGGGATGAATTAAAATTATCGAGACTGTGTAGTAATGCTTCACTTCATAGTATAACGAATCCTCTCAGATTCTGCGATAACACAGACCTTTCGGTCTAATGTATATTTGTAATTATTTTTAATAAATTGTATATGACTTGATTTTTGTCAGAAAAATTCAGAGTAAATGTCTACTTACATGAGAGTTAATACTGCGGCCACCACGGACGATTAAGTATATCTAATACTAGGAACCTATCTTTTGGGGAATGTTCGCTTAGTACAGGCAAGGAGATTGGTGCAATAACCCGTCAACTTGGATTATATTATTGCTATTGGGCGAATTGAAAATGATCAAGTATGTATAATAATATTATTTATCCACACGCACACGAGAGGCTTGACAAGAAAATATCTTTTCCAAATTTGTTTGATTATTTAATATACTTTCTAAATAACGCGCAGTTTATTTAATGCGGACATAATACGACAGGAATCATTTTGAATTCGCGGATGATGAATAATCAATAAGGCATGCCAAACCTAATACAATATCTTGTAGTTTACTGAAACTCTTATATAAAATGGTGGCTTGCCAAACTCAGAAACTGTCACTCATCTATGATCAAACGCTTGTTCCACTTCAAGCTAACTAATGCATATTTCAATTTTTATTACTTCAATATGTCACCCGTTATACCTGTGTAAAGGCTACTCCCGAAATAACACCATATTTCAAGGACAATTGCGTGACCAAGTTCAAATGTATCCCATAAATAAGACCACCTCTATACTAAGATCTGTTGTCTATAGTAAAATCTATTTTTCCTGCGATACATATTTAAGAACCTGTAACATCTAAAGACAATAATTATGAGATGCAAGTTCTAGGTTGCTTTATCCGTTCCAGCATTCAAAATGTCAAATTTGTTACAACAGCAGTACACACAAAACATCGTATTAAGATATAAATATCGATCGAAATATATAACATTTCTACTTCCAATGTAGTTTGTATCAGAATCAACAGTATGATCATTTTCACGGTCTATTTAAGCAGATAAATCGTCTGCTACGTGAATGCCATGCAATCATTGAATCTAAATCTTAATTTATTTTGCACCATCATATGTATCTGCGTATGAGTTTGTATCTTAAATTATGATAAATGAAAGTAATTTTGTCTCTCATTTCATATTTGATAACATTTGCCTTATAATATTTATATATACATTGTAACAATTGTTTTGATACATCAGTTCTAGTAGTATAAACAGGTGCGCAAATATTATTTATAGAATATTGTATCAATACAAAATATCCTGGATTGGACTTTACTTTCACTTCTGTCAGTGACCAGACATAACAAGTCTAAACTGTTATGGTATGGTATAAACACGTTTTAATTGTATATTAGCAGATGTTAACCTCATATCTTATATAAAATTCTAACCCTAACACCTGATAGCGGAGGTAACCCACATTTCTAAAAACAACGAACCACAATGACCTACAAGAATATAGAGATAAGGAGAGGTTGATCGGATACCATTTATCTTGACCTACCATCCAGACAACACCAATGTAGGCAAAATCATCAGAAAACACTATCCTATGGTGAAGTCGTGTGACGCAGTAAAGTTAATCCTCCCAAACAAACTTTTAGTAGCCTACCGGAGACCAAGAAACCCTCAAAGACATCCTAGTCAGGGGAACCTAACGCCAATCACTACAAAGGACCACTCAAGTAAATCTGACCCCTGGGGAGATAACAGGTGCAAAACTTGTCAACAGATGATAGAGACCAGCACGTTTTCTAGGATAGCTACTAGAGAAAAACTGAACATACATGGTCCAAACGAAACGTGCAAAACTGGAGCACGTTATTTATCTTGTCACATGTAAGATTTGTAGCCTTCAGTACTTCGGTGAAACTGAGAAGCTATACAAAAGGATGAACCTTTACAAATCTGATTGGATGACAAAGAATCTGTACAGAAGTCCAGTCACAGAACACTTCTCCTCCAGTGCCCAATCTTTCAGTGATATAGCACTTACTGCAATTGGTCACAACCCGACCTTGAGTTCCGAAACTAGGAAAAAAGGAATCTTACATGATATTCCGACTTATAACATGGTAACCAAGCTGTTTAAACCAAGAACACTAGAAAAAGACAGCCACACACAAATAAAATCGTCATTTTGCAGTCGGCACATTTTCTTTTAAATAATTGTCTAAATCTGCTTATGCGTCATACAATAACTTATAATTCCTAATGTAACGATGAAATATCAGGGACATAAATTGCGGTTATATATATTTACATAAAATAACAGATGGCTTGGTCAATATAAAATAATTTTCAGCATTAGCATCAAGTTGAAGTCAACTAGTTGAAACACAAAAAAATTGTATTCTTGTAGAAATAATCATGTAAAGTTTTGTAACCTCATCGACTTCTCCGGGTTTTCTTGTTTGTCTTGTCTCTATTTTGTATTTGTTTTTAAAAAAAAAAAACTCATTTAGAGTTGAAATCGCACTAGGTTTGCACCGCTTATTTTCAGTTTATTGCATATATTGGTAAGAAAAGCATTTGTTAATTTCTCACTTCAGATGAAAACAACGTCATACCCACAACTAAACCCACAGAGTCAATGCAAATTAAGACAACTAACACTGGTATGATGACAACAACATGTAGCCTGCTCGCAGGTCTTAACTATTCAAATAATATGACCGCAGACGAGGAGAGAGTGACATGTAAGCATTTTTCAGTTAGAAAGTCATATACTTTAATCATACCTACCTAACCGCTAGGTAAGAAATAGGTAAGAGGTATATATTAGAGTATTATACTTCTCCTTGATGTTTTAATAATCTTAGTAAAACTGATTGTGAATGAAACGTTGAATCGTACCTTTATTTTCCAATCAAACATATTCATAGATCAACAGACGTTTTACAAACATACCGTTGAGTTCAATTCAAAATGTTTCTGTTCTTCTAGCCCTATCAGTAAATGCTTTCGTCAGTAAATATTTTAGGAATATGTTCTCATTTAACAGAAAGTAGCAAAACACAAAAGATGCAACAATAACAAGTTCAAATTAATTTCTTATTTAAGCAAATAATCCAAAGTTATCTTCATTTTCCTATGCAATAACAAGGTTATTATTATTATTATTATTATTATTATTATTATTATTATTATTATTATTATCATTATTATTATTATTATTATTATTATTATTATTATTATTATTATCGCTAGCTATAGGAGAAGGAATTTGTGAGAGATTTTTCACACTTGCGTTCAATTGTATTACTTTAATTTGCAGATAACTGGTCTCTGTATTGGGGCATTGCTCTTTCAATTCTTTTGGCTGTGTCAATGATTGTCATCATAATACTGGTGATTAAGTTAAGGTAAGTTTTTTTTGTGTTCCAACCGTTGCAAAATATTAGCATTTCATCGTTTCCGTTGGACGTATCTTATATAAACTAATTTGTATCTGGCCTAGAAAATATGGTGTCACAGCAGAACTACCTTACGCAGAAAAAAAACCAGGTTTATAACAGCATGAAGTATATGTGCCTTTAACTATTTACAGATTAAATTGGTACTTGATTGACTATACAAACCTATGTTAAATTGACCTCTATCAAAGGAATCGTCACGTACCTTTTTCACAATATTCCTTGAGCAAATGTAAGGATCGAGGTTCTGGGGGAATTCTTTAACGTGAATCTGTCAAGGGTTTTCAGTGGACGATTGAAGAAAACCAGCTGTTTATGTATGTACTATTTAGTCCATAGATAACGATTATGCGTAATGAAATAGTGACAATAGAGTTTGCTTGCAAAGATATATCTTTACAGATTTCGATTTTTTTTTTTGGATCGTAGAAAATAAAGTTATTTTCTTCGGCTATAAAACACTTAATACTAGATGTATTAGCATGCAATTGATTTTGCAGATAACATCAATCGTTCCACAGCTACATCTGAACTTGTTAGTACAAACATAATGTTCAGTTTGAAACATAAAACGTACATCAAGCGGCAACGATTTGTCATGTCTAGATTGTGAACAACTTTAGCACCTAAATATACAAAAGGCATAAAAAGAAAAGAAAGCTTTTAATTGTATTTACATATTGTGTATACAGGAAAATTAATTAGACAATTCTCAAACATTGTACGTCGTACGGTATTACATTGAAAAATAAATTTACATCTGTTGAATGCATATCTATTTAGGTGGTTTTACTGTCTTAATTTTTTTCATACGTCAAGAAAACTCAAGAAATAAAGCTTACCAAACTAGTCTCCAAGTAAACCCAGCAGCTCACAGGTAACTAACTAATGCGAATTGAACTATGGGTGTGAGAACTTATGAAATTATAAAGAGTTCAAACGAATATACCGTTGTCGAGCCATTTTCAAATAAGTAGCAGTATTTACAAACGTTAAAGGGTTCACGAGGAATTCCGATTTTAAACAAATATTAATGTTCTATTGGGAAGTGCACTACACTTCAATACAATGTTTTCTATTATTCCAGACAGGCTCGGAGACACACAACTGAAAGTGATTCATCGAAGAAGGAGCTTAATACAATGCATCATTTGGATGATACAGAGTCTTACCAAACACTTGATCATAGAAACAATGATACTAGAAACGTATATGATGCAATGCGACCTAACTAACCTAACATGAAATAAATATAAAAATCAATGAGCTCTAAAATATTAAACAAATATTGAGTACGTTGTTTTTGTTTAGAAACTAATTTTTATTTCGCTGAAATAAAGTAGTGCATACGACAGTGAACATTCAAATAAAGGAAACTATGTGATATGTATCTTTGACCTGTTCTTGTTGCAATATATGGCATTCACCTCCACCTTACTTGTGTCTGTCTCACTCGTTTATTTCCTCACTCTCTATCAGTAATACTGAACGTTACCAAACTTGCATGCTTTATTTTTTAACAAATCTGTCCTGCTAAGAATGTGCGTTATTGAAAATAGATCTACCCACAATTACGCAATACATATTCAACTTCAAGGTAGATTTCATTTGTTCGTGTTCAAACATCCGGAATCAAGTGCTCATATTCACATAATAACTATTTAGTTCAGTCTTTCCTTGCGGATGTAGACGCGAACGTTTCTAGTCCAGATTATTCAATATGTGTGAATACCGAAGATTGGTAACAATAAAATAACTACAGCCCAATTGAACGCCATCATATAAATCCGCACTACGTGGGACAGGTACAATTGCATTGATTGAATGACTCTCAGTGATATCTCTATCAATAAACTCTTATCACATATTGATATTGCGATGTTGTTTATGTTTCCTCCTTCCAAGAGTGTTAACAGCATTATTTCGGTCACTTACTTTTTTTTCAATTGTATAAGAACCATAATACATACCCTGGGGAGGTTTTTGAGATATTGGCAAGAGAACAAGAACTCTATCACCAGGCTGAAATCTCCTTTCCTTTGCAAGTGCTTCATACCTTAATTTAATTTTTGACTGAGTAAATTGAAGACTAGCCTTGGTACTTGACAAGCATGTGAGAACGACACAGTCTATATGAAATCAGAAACATAATCAAGAAGACAGATGTATGAATCTTCTGATGATGAACGCTTCTCGTTTAATAACTTCAAAGGTCCAAGGACAATATAACCAAACCCTAGTGCAAAAGAGTTAAAACCTAATGAGTCTTGAACTGATCCCTACCAGCAAAGAACGGTAATTCAGTCAGCTCTTTCTAATCATTTCCTGTCTCAAAGCAATATGACCAATGCATATTCTTCAGAACGTGATGAAATAGTTATAAATCCGTTTGACTTTCAAGGTGATAGGCAGGAAATTTAAGTTGACGAATGCCTAATTCATGCGTAAATTGCCGGAAATATCCAGATACAAAATTTGACTTTTGATCAGATTGGACAGTTTTAGGAGAGACACAACTGTAAACACATATCAAAGCTTTTTCCCTGGTATTAGTTTTAATATTCCTCAAATGAATTGCCTCTCGAAATCATGGGGACGCACGCCTTATGGTAAACTATTGGTTGTATGACATTGTCTTAGGTAAGGGCTGATACAGTCAACTATTATTCTGCTAATTTATTTGTTAAGTGCAGGAATAGTCTGCAGATGATCCTTAGTTATCCTTCTATTAAGTTTCTTACCGTTTAACAAGCGTGACAAGATTAAAGGAATCTAGAAATATCACTTTGAATTCTTGGTCAAGAAAAAATAATTCAAGATATTGTGACCACCCAAGAAAGTGTTATGGGCTAGACTAAAACGTTTTCTGTCTATATGACTTATTAGCAACAACTTCACAGTTCAAGGACCACTTGTCACCAGCGATTACCTCAGGTAGTCTCCATTTTAGCATACGGACCCTACTTTATCACAAAATAAGAACTTCTACTTTTGTGATTCAGGTTTGCTAATAGCCCTCTGAAAGAAATGGAATATCTCAGGATAATGTATATTCGACAGCGGGTGATTGTCGATTCTTACCTTTATTAGAATAAAGAGAATAGTAGAAGAAAGAGAATCAGCGTAAGCAATACCTCCTGTGTGATCAATACGAGGAGAAATAGTTGCCTTATTCAAGGACTGATTGATAAAACCTGTCAAAAATTGAACAATGTCCTGATCAAGTCATTTTCAATAGCTCTCTTCGTCGTCGTTCTAGTAACTTCACAAGCAGATAATAAATAAGGGATTTCATTTTCCATGGGATCAACTTTCTGATACAAAGAAGGCCTGTCAGTTAGAACTTGATTCACCGCAGAATTATTTCCATACAGTTCATTGCCCAGGAATAAATGAATACCTCTGGGCAACGTTCCAACCGTCAGGAATGCTCGGACTAAGTCTGATAATCTATTTACATAATGCAGAGGAAAATTCACAAAGCCGCAATTTACTCCTTGAATATGAAACATTTCACTTGAAGAAGACTTCTCAGATGAAGGCAAAGTACCTGATAATGAAAGGCTATCAGAAGCTCCTGTGTCTCTTAAAGTTTTAATGTGGATAGGCATGTCAAAAGCAGCAATAAGGGATATACAACCTTACGATATGAATGATTCGTAATTGTGCACAATAAAATCAGACCGGGGATAGCTTGACCCAACAAATGTATTGTTTACAATAAGCCACCATTACCATAACCTTTTAGAATTAAGAGTTTTTGGAGTAGGTTTATTTTTATGATGTTTTCGCAATCTGTAACAGTCAGATATAGTGTGCCATTTGTTCCTGGATTAAGTGCACGTATGAATGGATAAAGATTTCTGATCAGTCTTATTAGAAGTTTGATTGCTAAACATTATGCCTGATAGCAATTATGAAGTTCTTTATTGAGAATGAGATGTTATCTCCCTTTCATCTTTATTTTACTTTTGCGTTTTCATTTACATTTCTCGCTCGTTTCACTTACATTCTTCTTTCTTAACTTGAAATTGAATCTATCCTTCTCTCGTCTCACCTCACTTTCTCTTTTGTTTCAATTTATTTGAATTTCTCTTCTTTTTTCATTTGAATTTCTCTTTTTCCTTCTCTTTTCACAACAAGAAAATGAAGATTTCTTCAGTCAGATTCCATCTGTTTTTTTTTTGTTGTTGTTGTTTTTTAATTTCAATTATATTACTTTCATTGCTGAGCCAGATAGAGACCTACTTTTCCAACCGAAATCACCTTTATTCAATAATTATGTTCCAGCAAATAATGGATCAGCATATATATTAGTTCCTGCTTCATTCAGGAAGCCTTCGATTCGGAAGGGTCATGGATGCTGAAGCCATTCGTCCTCTTGCAAGGACTCAAGGCCATCCTATGTAGGATTTTAAATAAAATTCTCCACTTTAGAGAACTTTGTGAAAGCTTGTTGGCATGAATAATTTAGTTAATAAAGTTTAGAAATTAAAATACTATTGACAGACAAAATTCCGAAAAGTGAATTTGAATGTCCAAAATAAATAGACTTTTTGAAAACTATGAGCACCTAGATGCGTATGAGTAATTATAATATAATCAACTTTAATATAAAAACCCAAGACACAATTCGAGGACAAGGATGCGGGTGCAAATTCATGTCCAGTACATGTTAAGTTCTATACAATTTTATAGAACCCCACTAATATGTCAGCTTAATGTAAATTTCTATAAATATGCCAACTAAGGTAAGAATCAAGGCTGTATCCAGTACTCATACTGAGTTAACATGTTTGTCATACAAGATATTAAACATATAGACCACCTCCCACTGTCAATTATGGATAAAGGCCAATCACACATAGGCGGCATTTAGTCCAACCAAGTGTATGATTTCATTATTTAGTGCTTGTGTGACGGATTGAAGTCGTATTACTCATTGGTAAGGTTGCTCTATGACCAAACATTGATCTGGAATGCGAGCACTGCGTTCAGAGATTGATCATAACTCGCTCCGCTTTTCATCATCAACAATTCTGCGTGTACTGATGTTTGAATGCTCTTTGTGCAAGTGCATGTTTAAATCCTTCCACAGTTGTCTGATCGTGATGTACATTAACATAACCAACATTCAACCTTCACGTAATCTTTCACCAATAAGTCAGGAAGGGCTCCAAGGAACTCTTTATCTCGGTCCACTCATTATAAATGTGTTTAACCGAGTCTGCAAAGCTTGCTACATCTTTAGATGTCAACGGCTTAGTTTCATTGTATCTGCTA